>SZWC01019800.1:0-20000 GCA_023375785.1 Penium margaritaceum
TGGCTCGGAGTCCGAAACTCAGTAGTACAGTTTGTTACTCAAAACTCCGACTGTAGGTCCGCGAACAGGTTCCAAACCACATCAATCCCCATCACCAAACACGATGATTAACTCATCAAAATAGACCCCAAAGGCATGAGGGGTACTGCCACTATGCATAGGGACATCTGCGCCTCCGGAATGGCGTCTTGATGGGTCCTGGATGTGTGAGAGTGCCTTAGCAGGCAACGTGGTGCGCGCCGCTGACTGGGCGGCTGGTTTGGGGTGTTGCGCTTTAGCTGACATAGCGGCAGCTACGCTGATCCAAATTGCACACAGTTTAGTGCGTTCGAGAGCTCATGACTAGCCCTAGAAATGTGCAAATCATGTCCATGATAAAAAACTGATGCAAAATTGTGTTATTCCCCACGCAAAAGTGATTGTCTCACAAATCCCTTCCACTCCCAGAAACATAGCATGAGGCGACCAGAAAGCTCACCCTTAGACTCAGAACCCCCACGCCAAAAGACAGAAAGCCGTGAACACCAAGTGCAGACCCGGTCAGGGCAGGTTGTAAGTGGCTCCACCTGGGTGCCGTTTTCTAACAGAGGGTTATGTGCCCACAGTCTTGACCATTCTACATCGCTTACAGCTTTCACGACAGATGGGATTGTCGTCAGGGACAACATTGCCGTCAAATTCTTTGGTCCCGAAATGGAGACTGTGCAAATGGTGAAGAAGGAGAGGCAGCCCGTGCAGAGGTATGCAAGTGGCCTTGGCTACATGCTATGGAGGTGGCACTTTGAGCTACACCTCGCGCATAAGGGGCTGCTGGAGGTCATGAAGGGAACGGAAGACCTCAACAAAGCGACGGTAATGGAAGCGCAGAAGGAGGCCTTTGCAAAGAAGAACACGGAGGCACTCATGCCGCTAGTGTCCGGGAAGGCCGAGTCGTGCGGGGCTACTTCCAAGGCTACAACCTGGCAGCCAAGGCTTGGCAAAAACTCTGCGCCATCCATCAATCCAAGTCACTGGCAAATGAAGTATTTGCAATGAAGCAACTCCTTACAGTGAGAATCAAGGATGGAGATGATTTCATCTCCACCATGCAGCAGATCGATTCGCTCGCCTCACAATGCAACAACGTGGGGTGGAAGATCAACACACAGCTGCAGGCGATGGCCCTCCTCATGGCCCTTGGAGCCTTCTCATCACTGTCTTGAGAGGATGGGCAAAGGTCAAGCTCACCTATGGTGCATTCGGAGAGTACATCCGCAACGAGGCACAGCGACGGAGCTGCGGGGAGTCCTTGTCTTCCTCATTTGCCCTTGTCACTAAAATACGCAATGGCGGAAGCGGGGCCAAGGGAGGTGGCGGACATGGCGGCGGCAAGAAGGGCGCCGAGAAAGGTGCGTGCCGTAACTGCAGCAAGGAGGGCCACTGGGCCGGTGAGTGCACCAAGGATGCAAAGGCCGGTGGTAAGGATGCCAAAGGTAAGAAGGCGCTCCTTGACAGCACTCAAAACCATTACCTCAAGAGGGCCAACCAGCGATGCCTTGACTCCAGAGCGGAGGAGCATACCCAGATCGAGAAGTTCTGGTTCATGAACAACACCAAGTCCAGGAAATCCATGGTGGTCGTAAACAAAAAACTCAAGCCGGCGGCTAGCCAAAGAGTCATGGACGTGGAAGTCCTGTTTGGTAGGAAGCGGGTGCAACGCATCATCAAGGACGTGCAGCATGTACCCGGCTTGGCTGACATTCTAAGTGTCAGCCGCTCGACGGACAATAGGAACAAGGTGCTCTTCAAGAGAAAGGGGGCAGTCGTGGGGAAGGACGGTGGCAGCGAGTCCGTACTAGAGGCTAAGCGCAAGGGAGGTCTCTACATCATAGAGACCAAGGTGATCCCCGCAGCGAAAGATTTAGCAAACTTGCAGGAATGCACCAATCTGGCCAAAGGAGGGGGAGCTGGTCTGGAGCTCTAGCACCAAAAATTGGGGCATTCCTCACCCGTTGTTGTGAAGGAGATAGCAAAGCGCGAGCTGGTACGCGGCCTCCTCATTGACAGTGCAGAAGAGGCGACAAATGCAGCAACACACAAAGAGTGAGAGCCTTGCATTTTTGGCAAGGCGCGACACAATCCGTTCAACAAGAACGTGAATCACGCCTCAGACCTGCTGAAGGTCGTGCATAGTGACGTGTGTGGACCATTCAAGACGGGGTCAAAGAGTGGTGCACGTTACCTTGTCACCTTCATAGATGACTATAGTAGAAAAACATATGTTTACTTCATGAAGCAGAAAGGTGGGGTCATAGAATGGCTGAAGGAGTATGTCGCCGCAGTGGAGAGGCAGACTTACCGAAAGGTCAGAGCGCTACGCAGCGACAATGGTGGAGAGTACGTGGACTGTTGCAGGTGGATGAAGCAGCAGGGCATAAAATGGGAGCAAAAAACGTCGTATTCGCCTCAGTCAAACAGCATGGTGGAGCAAGCAAACCAGTTGCTGGTGGAATTGCGTACGGCGAGCTACACCATCAACCTCAATCCTACAGCGGTGCTCAAGGGGAAGAGCACCTGGAAGACGTCGCAAAAGGTTTGGAATGGACGCAAGCCAAGTGTGGCACACCTAAAAGTGTTCGGGTGCAAGGTGCACGCAATGGTGCAGGCTAAACAACGGCGCGACAGAAAGCTGGAGCCGCGGGCAAAGTCGCATCTCTTCCTTGGCTATGAGAGCGTGCATAACGCCTACAGGCTCTATGACATGCACAAGGAGGAGATAATTTGCGGCCGAGATGTTGAGTTTGATGAGTAGGATAGCTACATCAGCAAAAACGAAGTGGGCGTGGTGGACTCTCCAAAGACGGGGGAGTGGCTCGAGCTCTTTGACTACGAGAAGGAGCCAACGGATGCCCAAGTTGAGGATCCGGCATCAGAGCACGACGGTGCACTAGTGGTGGCAGCCAGGACTTTGATGAAGATCAAGCTGATGAGGAGATCCACCAGAATGATCTGGCGGATGAGGTACCGAGGGTGCCAAGGCACCCACTCCCAGCGAAGTGTGCATTAGGCATCGGTGGAAAATCCACTGGAGGCTCCAGCCATTCGGGCGATGTTTTGCCAGAGCGGGAGAGATCCTTAGGGAGCCGTCCGGTCGATGAGTCACTGGAGCGTACTGAGTTGGAGGGATCGGAGCAGAGTGACGACGCGCCACCAATACTGCCGCGCCGCAACAGAAGGCAGGTAAAAGCGGGGAAGCGCTTTGATGCAAGCACCGGTTGATGGATCGGCATGACGTGGTGCATGCTAGCTACAAAAACGGAGCCAACTAACATGCAAGAGGTGCTTGCATGGCCCAAAGGGAATCAATGGGACGCACCCATCAAATTGGAACTAGCGTCCATCACAGAAAATGACACGTGGGAGCTGGTTGACGGGACGAAAGATACCAAGGTCATCGGCTCAAAGTGGGTCTTTAAGACCAAGTTCACAAAGAAATACGTGGTTGGCAAATACAAGGCATGGCTGGTTGCAAAGGGATACGCACAGCGTATGGGCGAACACTACGATGAGACATCCACTCTCGTCGCCAAGTTCACAAGCATCCGGGCGATCCTTGCAGTGGCCGCCGCAAAGGACATGGAGCTCCACCAAATGGACGTAAAGACGGCCTTCCTCAACCACATCATAGACCAAGAGATCTACGTGGAGGTGTCAGAGGGGATGGAGGCACCAGAGGACAAGGTGTTTAAGGTGTAGAAGCCTGTGTATAGGCTTAAACAATCACCTAGATGCTGGTACCAACAAATAGACAGCTTCATGGCACAACTCAGCGTCAAGCGCTGTGAGTCAGATCACAACGTGTTTGTGCCACACAAAAAACACCTCAATACGATTGTTGCACTATACGTGGATGACGTGATCCTGTCTTTGACGGATCTGCCGAGCCTACAGCACCTGAAAAAGTAGCTGAGCAACAGATTCCAAATGTCAGACATGGGGGAGCTGGAGTTCTTCCTCAGGGTGAGCATCACGCGGAACCGAAGGGCACGCACGCTTGAGTTGGGGCAGGCCAAAAACGTGGCCGAGGTCTTGAAGCGGTATGACATGGACGATTGTAAACCAGTTGGCAGTTTGGTCTCCACGACCTATGAACTAAGTGCGCCAATGGTGCCACAAACAAAAGAAGAGCGGGAAGGATATGGCAGGGGTGCCCTACCAATCAAGGGTGGGCAGCCTCATGTATGCCATAGTGGGGAATCGACCAGACTTGGCCTACGTGGTAGGCCAAGTGAGCAGGTACATGGCCAATCCAGGGCCACTACACTGGTAGGCGGTCAATCGCATCCTCCGCTACCTGCAGGCGTCGCGGCATGCGCCCTTGAGGTTTGACGGCAAGGGGCGGGAAGACCCCTTGCGTCTGGTTTACTGCACGGATGCAGACTACGCTGGCGATGTGGAAAAGCGGAATTCCACATCCGGCTACGTGCTCTTCCTCGCTGGTGTAGCGGTCTCGTGGTGCAACAGAAATCAGGACTGCGTCACCACCTCCACAGTGAAAGCAGAGTTCATCGCGCTGGCCGAAGCGGTCAAGGAGGCAGTGTGGCTCCGTAGGTTTCCAGGGGAGCTGGGCATGCCCCAGCAGGAGCCTACGGTGGTGCAAGAGAAAAACACTGGCTTAATCTCACTGAAAAACAACGCGATAGAGTACAAGAGGACGAAGCACATCACGTTATCAATGTGCGTTAGCACGGGACATGGTTGGAAAGGGGCAGGTGGTGCTGTAGCACGGCATCACGCACAATATGCTTGCGGATTGCTTGACTAAAGCGCAACCCGTGGACGAGCACCCATTGAGCGTGGCCGGGCATGGGATGACCAGCTATGATGGGCTGGAGGGTGCAGCAGAAGATGAGTGGGAGCAAGCAAGAGCAGAGGGCATGGCACGTGCAAGAGGGAGAATGTTGAAGATTTGCCCTTCTACATGCCCCAGTGCGGCGCCGGGAGGCGCCCGCGAACCACCAAAGAGAGAAAAATCCTCGCAGTTGGATCTAGTAGCATGAGGATTGCTCAGACCCTACAATGGAGGACTGCCCCTAAGAGTTGACAAGTCTTTGAATCTGGTGGAAGTTGTTTCACCTGAATCGGACAAGTAACGAGGGAGATATGGGATTCCAAAGTTCGGGTGTGCGCGGCTGCTCTGGGAGCCAGCCGTGGTTCAACTTCTGGTGAATAGTTGACCGGAACGAGTAACAAAATTCCATCTAGGGACTTTGCTCCGGAAGGCTGCCCAGGCGTCTGGTGGATGATTTGTTGGATTTTAGTAGTAAAGTTTTGTTACTGAGGGACTTGACCAAAATCCTGGCTCGGAGTCCAAAACTGAATAGTATAGTTTGTTAATCAAAACTTCGACTTCAGGTCCGAGAACAGGTTTTGAACCACATCAATCCCCATCACCAAGCACGATGATTACCTCATCGAAACAGACCCCAAAGGTGCGATGGACACCGCCACTATGCATAGGGACAACTGCGCCTTTGGAATGGCATTTTGATGGGTCCTTGATGTAAAAGGGCACCTCGGCGGGCGACGTGGTCCGCACCGCCAACTGAGCAGCTGATTTAGGGTACTGCGCTTTGGCTGATGTAGCGGGAGGTACGGTGATCCGAATTGCCCACTGTTTGGTGCATTGGAGAGCTCATGACAAGCCCTCCAAATACTTAGATTTATATGCATGTAAAATAACTCAAGCCAGATCGTGTTATTTCCTTCGCAAAAGTGACTGTATCAAAAATCCCATCCACTCCCATAAACATAGCGTGAGGCGACCAGAAAGCTCACGCTTAGACTGAGAATACCCACGTCAAAACACAAAAAGCCGTTAACACCAAATGCAGACCTGGTTGGGGCACGTTGGAAGTGCCTCTACCTGGGTGCCGTTTTATGATAAGGAGGTGTGGAGGTGTAAGGAAGGGGATCCAGAGGTCAGATTGAAACACTAGAAAATTTCATCCATGGAATTGGGAAAGCTTTACATGTGTTCTCCAAGCAGCCCATGTAGTGCATTCAACATGTTTCTCTGCTTCTATTAACTACTCTCTCTCTCTCTCTCTCTCTCTCTCTCTCTCTCTCTCTCTCTCTCTCTCTCTCTCTCTATATATATCTCTCTCTCTCTCACTCACTCACTCACAACCGGGCACGGTGTGCTAGCCTCAACCGGATGGTGTAGGCACCAACCGACGGCAACGGCGACCAAGGGGAGGCCGGTGCACACATTCCCGGGTACGTGGAAGTGTAGGGTCATCTTGAGGGAGCATGGGAACACGTGTGGCACTTTGGGGGTAAACTGTGCTTTCTCCAAGTGTCAACATACAAGACTATATGTACATGATGACACATCCTAGGCGACCCGAGGTTGCCGAGCCGTATGCGGCTCCGTACGGACCTGGGATAAGCGTTGTTTTTCCAGCATCACGTAGCTCATCTTCCGAGAATCCCAACGCACCAAGAATCGCATCATTCTGCGGAGGAATGGCCGAGATATGGCCGTTTTCGTGAACCATGGCAATCTACCGCTGGCAGCACCACTAGCGGCGGTGACGGCTGCCCGAAGCGCCCTTTCTGGCAACAACACATTGGGGCGCCGTTCTGAAGCTTCCTTGGCCCTCAATGATCCTGGATTCATTGACGAACCGGGCCCCAAGGCGTGCTTCGGCCTTGTTGGGTCTTCCGAGGGTCGAGCCTTGGTCCTTGGGGACGATTTCCTATCACTATTTTTCCCTCGGCTGGTCCAACCTTTGGCCGGGCTTAACTTCCTTCATTCTTGATGGATCGACCCCGTTCTTGGGTCGATCTCGCACGGGTTTTCTTGCAGATTCCAAATCTGCAGTTAGATTACACATTCAAGGAAGCTTCAAGAAGTGATCAGTGCCGTTGGCACTGTCCAGCTTACACTAGCCCTCCCTTTAGGAGCGAGTGGTCCCGGTGCGCTCTTGATACTCCTGGAGGATGGCATTCACCCCGCCAACGTTGAAGTTGCGGGCAGGTTCCCATGAGTTGTGGGCCGCATCGTAGACCTTCCACTTGACCAGGTACTCCCATCCAAGGCCACGCCGACGGTGGTCAAGGATGACCTCCACTTCAAACTCTTGCTCGCCCTTGATCACCACCGGAGGGGAAGGCTCTGAATTGGAGACAGGAAAATGCTCGGCCGGATCATGGTAAAGCATGAGCTTGGCGATGTGGAACACGGCATGGACTAGCATGGAAGGCGGAAGAGCCAACTGTGCCACCACGGGTGTCCGCATTTTGAGCACCTCGAACGGACCAAGCCTCCGGGGCTTCAACTTGTCCGACGGGACCCCGCGAAGCGTGACGTGTGCGCTGTTGAGAAGCACGCGTTCACCGACCTTGAGCGTTGCGTCTGCGTTTCAGGGGTCCGCGTGCACTTTCTGTTGTGCTTGTGCCTTTCCCAATGCATGCCACGTCGCCGCCCAAATCTGCGTGAAGTCACGTGTGGTAGACTCTACCGCGGGCAAGTTGCTTGCAACGTGCAAACTGAGGGGCGTTGCGGGCACCATCCCGTTCACCACCTCAAATTGTGCCTTGCCGGTGGAGGAGGACGTGGCGGAGTTGTACGCCAATTCAGCGACCGGCAACTGCTGGTCCCACGTCGTCTCCTCCGGGTCACCCACTGTACGGAGGAGCTGCTCCAGCGTCTGGTTCTTCCGCTCCATTTGCCCTTCAGTTTGGGGATGAAACGGGTCAACAGCTGCACCTTGCTTCCATACTGCTCCATGAGTTCTTGCCAGAACTTACTCGTGAAGCACGGGTCTTGGTCGCTCACAATGGACCACGGCACGCCATAGAGACACACCACGTGCTCGAGGAACAGCCGAGTCGTGCCTTGCGCGCTCACCGTGCTATGCGTCGCAATCAAGTGCGACATCTTGCTGAAGCGATCCACCACCATCAACACCGCATTGTGGCCTGCCGCTGTCATGGGCAAACCTGTGATAAAATCCATGGAGATTTCCTGCCACGGTTGCTCAGGGATGGGCAAGGGTTGGAGGAGACCTGGGGTCTTCATCCTCCGTGCCTTGTGGCATTGGCACACGTCACAACTCCGGTAGAATTCAGCCACCTCCGACGACATGGTGGGCCACCAAAAGAAGCGAGCCACCATCTTCAATGTCCTATCAGCGGAGAAGTGATCCCTTGAGCCACTGTCATGGCACTCCTCCAAAATCAGCTGCCAAAGCGCAGAAATCGCGGGAACCACCACGAGCTGCGTGCAGTGCCGTCGCCAATACGGTGCCTTGAAGAAAAATCTCTAAACCTTGTACTCCCCATGCACATCGTATCCCTCCTTGAAGAGCTTCACAAGGAACGCGTCCTCATATATGGCAAGAGACGCAACCCACATCATCAGGTCTGGTTGCCGTGGGAGTGCGTCGGCTGGGTTGATGCAACCTGGCCGGTACACAATCTCGTTGTCGAAGTGCAACTTGAGGTACTCCACCCGACGCTCTTGCCACCAAATCAAGTTCGGTTGCGTCTTGAAGTACTTCAACGCGTGATGGCCGGTGAAGACCATGCAACTCCGCGCCTCGAGGTAGCATTGCCAATTCTTGAAGGCTACGGCCACGGTGAGCATCTCCTTGTCATGGGTGGCGTAGTTCAGCTCTGTCCCGCGCAACTTGCACGAGTAGTAGGTGACCGGCTGCGACCTTTTGCCAAAGTCCTTCCGAAGTCCCTCGGGCACTGTGGCAAACTTGCCTTGGGCCCCCGGTGGCTCACGAGTTCCCCCATGCGCCACAGCAGGCGCCACGTCTTCTCGTTTGTGGAAATCTTCCTCCATGTCTCGCACGAACGCCAGAAAAATCTGCTCCTTTTTGTGAATCGTGCGCTTGAGCTGCACCAAGTTCAACATCAATGGCGACGATTCCTCCTTGCAAGGCACCGACTGCTGTGGCGCTTCCTCCTCGCAAGTCTCCTCCTCCGCGGCTTCTTCCTCAGACCACATAGGCAGGGGATACTCCTTATCTCTGAGTTTGAATGAGACGATGCGCGCCTCCCAACTGACGGCGGGGTTGTACTTGTGGAGGAAGTCACGACCGAGGATCACATCGTAATCCTTCAGCGGGCACACCCGGTACATGGTCATTATGAAAAGCTTCCCCTCACAAATGGAGGGGGGACGGGCCAGGTATCCCACTTCAATTGTGCCGTCCACTTGGTTAGCGGTCCGCTTCTTGCTCGTGAGCGCAAGGCCCCACTTCTGAGCACAGTCCATGCTCACAAAAGTGTGGCTCGCGCCATAGTGCATCAAACTCCCCACCTTCTCCTTCACGCCTATCACTCGCGCCTCCAAGAGAAGTGCGGGTTGTTCCACCTCATACCCCGCGTCCGATGCCTTGACCTTGGAAACCCCCTTAACTGCTACAAGGTGTTCAGGTGGACGGTCAACTGGCGGTTTGGGTTGAGAGGATCCAGGAATAACGCCATCTACTCCCGGCTCTCCTCATTTTCCGACTCCTTTGGTACTTTTTCTGCTTCTTTCGTGGCTTGCATCCCCTTCCCTTGCCACTTACCCTTGTCGTCACCCTTCTTTGGACTCCGAAAATCCCGCGCAATGTGGCCAGGCTTGCCACAGTTGCAGCACTTGTGCTGTTGCAACGCTCTCATCTCCATGGGTGTGTTGTCGCTCTCGGCCCGCTTTTCGTAACCACCACCAGAAGAGTTGTGACTGTTGGCATTAGCCTGTTGCATGCGCGAGTCATACCGTTCAGCTACTGTGATCATTGCCGATAGGCCGTCGTTGAGGTCGTGCATCACCATCACAGCGCGGGCGCCGTTCTTGAGACCGTTGCTGCAGTGAAAGCACAATTCGTGCGAGTCAAAGCCACGGTTGGCGACGATCTCACGAAACGTGCTGGTGTAGTCGGCGACGCCGCCAGTTTGGCGAAGCCAACGCAGCTTGGCACGCGCATTGTTCCTCACGTCACCCACAGTGAAGTGCTTGATGAATGACTCCGTGAACTCTTTCCACGAAGTCGGCCATTTCAGGGTAGGGTCACCACTACTTCACTTTGGAGCCGATGGAGTTGAGATTTTGGTCGCAGCCGTAATGCCGGCGACCATTGCTGCTCCACTGCCGTGTGGATTGGACCGCATCACATCGGCCCACGAATCCAATGATTCCCTTCTCAACAGGGTCACAGCATAGTCGTGGCGCGCCTCGTACCTTGAGGTATCCATGCCGATGGCGGTGAAGTACAATTCCAGTCCGAGTATCCAAGCTTGCGGAGCTGGTCCATCTTTCCTTGATGGGTCAAACGGCTCCGGCTTGGGCGGGCTAGGGACGCCCACCGCAGGTACGTTTGCGATGGCAACTGCCACTGGTGTTGTTATTGGACGCTTCGCGAGCTCTTCATTGAGGTACGCGTTTTGCTTCTCCAACAGGTCCATCTTGGCCTACATGTCGGCGAGCAACTTCTGCAACGCTGCGGCTGTTGTCACTTTGCCTTGCGCGTCAAACGCCGTAGCCATGGAGAACGTGCCGGATGAAGTCATCTCTGTGTCCGGTACAACTTCTTCCTCAACGGGTCCTCCAGTTACCGCCTTGTCACCGGTGTGTGTGGTTGGCCTTGAGCACGGATCCGCCAAAGAGACGCGATGTGTGCTGATCTACGCTGACCAGGAGAGGTTGCCACGTACATGATTGTGGCCTTGAGCCAAGGGTGGCTCTGATACCAAGTGTGAACCGGGCACGGTATCCTGGCCTCAACCGGATGGTGTAGGCACCAACCAGCGGCAACAGCGACCAAGGGGAGGCCGGTGCACACCTTCCCAGGTTTGCAGAAGCGTAGGGTTGTCTTGGAGGAGCACGGGAACACGTGTGGCACACTGGGAGTAAACTTTTTCTTTATCCAAGTGTCAACATACAAGACTATATGTACATGATGACACATCCTAGGCGACCCAAGGTCACCGAGCCGTACACGGCTCCGTACGGGCCTGGGATGAGTGTTATTGCCTCAACATCAACAAGAGATCATATTCCCAGCTTCCCAACGAACCAAGTACCGCATCATTCCGTGAAGAAATGGACAAGATATAGCCGTTTCTGTGAACCACGGCAATCTGCCGATGGCAGCACCACTAGCGGCAGTGACGGCCAACCAAAGCGCCTTTTCTGGCAATAACACATCGGGACGCCATTCCAAAGCGTCATTGGCCCTCAATGATCAGGGATTCATTGACTAACCGGGCCCCAATGCGTTCGGCCTTGTTGGGTCTTCCAAGGGTCGAGCCTTGGTCCTTGGGGACGATTTCCCGCCACCATTTGAAATCTACAGTCAGAGTACACATTCAAGGAAGCCTCAAGCCGTGATAAGTGCCGTTGGCACTGTCCGGCTTTCTCTCTCTCTCTCTCTCTCTCTCTCTCTCTCTCTCTCTCTCTCTCTCTCTCTCTCTCTCTCTCTCTCTCTCTCTCTCGGATTTTGGCCAAGTCCCTTAGTAACAAAAATGCACTACTGAAATCTGGCAAATCATCCACTGGAGGCCTCGGCACCCTTCCGGAGCAAAATCCCCGTATGGAATTTTGTTACTCGTTCCAGTCAATTGTTCACTGGCAGTGGAACTACGGCCGGCTCCCAGAGCAGCCGCGCACATCCCAACTTTGGAAGTTCATGTCTCCCTCGTTACTTGTCCGATCCCGGTGAAATAACTTCCACCAGATTTAGAGACTCGTCAACTTTAAGGAGAAATCCTTCATTTGAGGATCCGAGCAATACCCAAGCCGCTAGATCCAACTGCAAGGATTGTTCTCTCTTTGGCGGCTCGCAAGTGCGTCCCGGTGCTGCACTTGGGCATGCAGAGGGGCAAATCTTTGACACTCCCAACCTCTCATTGTACCTCTTCTTCTAAGCTGATATGCCTGCAAAACTTGTAGATGTGCCAGGGTGTGAGGTAGCAAAAGGGAGTGATTGTGTGGCTCTGAAAGTGGGGCAATTCTTGTGGGTATTTCCTGTATTGATGGAGCCTACATGCCCTAGGTAGTGATGGTGATTCCATTGTGGTAGAGAAACACTGTCCAAACATTTTCCAAGGTTATTGTTGTGATGTACGGAAAGTGTATGCGCAAAATCGAGAAGCAATTGGAGAGCAATAGTCTTTAGTTTTCCATACTGGTTCAATGCATGCCTCCCTTGCCTTTTGTACGATCAGGTTGTTACCCACCCAAATTCAGAAATAGTGTGAGCAGTTAATGTTTATCTCTTAGTGTACATATGTCTTCTTATGGATGGTTGTGAGTGCGCAGGGCATGCTGGAGCAGAGAGTAGAGGTGATGCACCGTGATGGCTCACGAATCCTCCGTCCCGCACGCGTGGTTGCACCCACCTCCTCCTCTGTTACTCAACGCTGACGCACGTCCTTGCTCCCTCATTACTCACCTACATTTGTCGTTTGCCATTTCCCTGGGTCACACTTGCACTTCGTGACAGGAACCTAGATTAGTCTTGCCAAAGACAGCAACCTAGGTAGTGCTAGAGTGTGCAGGGCAGGGCGCGGACTAGCCGGCCCTTTTTCCGGCGCATGAGGGCAATTTGCCCTCGTGCCTGGTGAGTGCGCCGGCGAGCCTCGCTTGCCGACCCGCCGGGTGAGTCTCGATTAGCTAGAATCACCCGAGTGAGGTACTCCTCGCTCCTCTAGGAGACTTGTCCTTTTTTTTCTTGCGCGGACCTCCATGGCCACTAAACCCAACCCTAGCGTAGCCATTTTTGCACCAAACAAAGCAAAACAAGTCGCTATGGATTCGCCTTGAGAATCTCATGGCATCAGAGCTTTTTTTTGACATCAAACAGTGGCAAATCAGGTTGGCGCCAGCTCAAAATGTGGGCGGCCGAGTGAAGTGTGAGCCTAGAGTCGCGCGGCTGCTGCAAAAGCAGGTTGCCCAAGGAGCTAGAGGCATCGAACGCCCTCTCCTAGGCCACGCACTGAGGGTGGTGGTGGCGGAAGAGAGGGGAGTGATGCTAGCGGAGGGAAAGGGCACGGAAGAGAGAGCCCAAGTACCGTTGCCACTTCCCAAGGACGACAGCGGGGTCTTCCGGTCCTTAGAAGGTTGCTATAGGTCGAAGGAGGCCTCGCAGTCATCCAGAGGTCAAGACCGGTGAACCCTATTGAGCTTAGGGCTCCTGGCAGAAATCTGGGCCCAAAGTGGGCCCGGCGAACTGCTGCCAAAATTTCTTCGGCAGCAACGAGAGGGTAGCGGTGCGCACACACGCTTCCTGGCCTTCCCTCTGTCTTAACGCCGCTATGAGCACAGTAGAATCAATGCAGGGAGGGGCTGGCGCGAACGCTGGCGCCATCACCGGCGCCGGCATTGCTGCCGACAATGCCGCTGGCTCTGCCGCTGGCGCCACCTCCACAGCAATGACGTGAGACAATCTAAGCAGAGTGTTCACCCACAAAGACCTGATGCCGCCGCTGCTCGGAGCGTGCGACTTCCTGTCCTGGAAGGACATCTTCCTCTCTTGGACGGCAGAGCACAGCCTTGAGGACAACTACCTCGCTCCGCCGTCGGAAAACAATGATATGCAGGTACTCCTCAGAGCATTCAGTGCTGTGGTTCGCTCACTCCCTGTGGACCAGCAGTACTCCATACGCCATTTTCGGTTTGGGAGCAAGGGCAAGGACCCCAAAAACCCTCGTAGCGGAGACCCTAGGCCCCATGATGCATGGCGACACCTTGCCATGCGGAAGGAAGAGCGAGGGATGGCTCTAGACATCTCCCTGTGCGAGAAGCTCCGTAACCTCTGTCCTAAACCTGGTGCACTGGTTATCAATTACTGGGATGCTGCGATGGACCTTCGCCGGTGCGTCCTCAGCCTCGGCGCCTCCTGCACCATCCTAGAGTGGCTGGATCCGGTTCTCCTCTACCTGGGAGAACCGTACAAGGATTTTCGGCGTGTCCAACTTCGAAAGCAAAAAGTCACCGACATCGACAACACCAACTTGGTTGAGGTGTGCGAGGAGCTGCAAAACTATGAAGACATCCTGAAAAGCAAGGCACACAAAGACGAGAGCGCAGCAGCAAGTGCGTTTGTGCATCAGGGAAGATGCACCCCTTATCCTTCACACCACTCACTTGGGAGAGGCGGGGGAGGCCGTGGTGGATGCGGCCGTGGCGGCAGATGAGGCGGGGGACACAGGCGCGGTCAAGGAGTGGGAAACCGCACCTACAACAACTGCAAATAGCCAGGCCACTGCTGGCACTCGTGTCCAGCTCTTCAGCATCCCATGACCCCATCCACGCAGCAGACACGCCCATCAGTGGAACAGCCACCTACTCCGTTCCCTCAGCTAGGTCAGCATCTTCACCCCTCATCATGGACCACCCCTGCCATGACAGCGCCTCGTGCACCAGTACCCTTTGGGACGACCACATTTGGTCCACCGCAGCTGCAGCCAACCACGTACCCATCAGCGCCAGCTCCATATCCACCCGTGTCTCAGGGACCCAGCTTCATGCCCCAATACGTAAGTGCACCAACACCTCTTCCAGCATGGGTGCACACAGTGTACGTCGAGACTACTGAGCCATAGCATCCTTGAGCACTGCCACCAAGACCAGGATAGAGCGTTCCCATGGATTTGCATCTACCTGAGTCGACTGCCATGCTACAGCTGCCAAGTTAGAAGTTGGGGCACACTCACATCACTACATCACACGCACTCCCCATGCATGAGTGGTTGTTTGACACTGTTGCATCCCATCACATGTCCCGACATTGCCAGCTATTCTTCACACTGCATGCCACGCCTGATGTTGAGGGTGTGAAGATTGGGTCAGGAGAACTGTTGTCTGTTGAGGGTATGGGGACAGTGGCTCTCCAGGCCCCAGGTCGGGTACTATGGCTCACTGGTGTCTTGTATGTGTCGCGGTTGAAAGTTAACCTGTTGTCATGGGGACAACTTGACCAACAGGCCAGTGTAACAACATTGACACAAAGATGACACTGCATGCTCTATGATGCGTCTGGCACATTGCTGGCTGATGGCTCACTATACACTGACATGTTGTACAAAGTGACCCTGTTTCCATTTCTCCACTCATGCGTGAACTGACCCCAAGTGCATGTCGTCACAAGCACGGATGCCACACACACACAGCTCATTCATCGTAGTGTTCTGTAGGTGTTCCGTAAACCACGTCACGCTCCCTCGCTACCCACACAACATCACTACCCAGAGTATGTGAGTGTGCCTGTCTTCATGTCCTCCCCATAACGAGATGCGGGTCAGACACCTCTACCAATGAGAGACAATGAGATGGCGACTCCCGTCCCCAAAGATCTGCTCTCACCCACAGATCTGGCAAGCACAGAGTCCAGACAACCCCAGGCCTCAAGCCTCTGACCCCTCCAGCTGAGACTGAAAGTGCAGAAACTCCGTCACCCGAACCAGTGCGGCGATCTCTGCATGACCTCCCCAGAGTTGGCTCCAAGAAATTCTATCACACTGTCGGCACCGCATCCTAGGATCAGGGTGCAACTGAACCACTGACCCTGACTGAGGCAAGGGGACATCCAGATACCGCTGAAAGGGAAAAGGCAATGGTTGTTGAGCTGAATGCACTGTTGGAACATGTGGTGTATGAGCTGGTGCCCTTGCCGCCCAGCCGCAAGGCCATTGATGTCAAATGGGTGTTCAAACTGAAAAGGAATCTCAAGGGCTTGATTGAGAAGTGTAAGGCACGGCTTGTGGCAAAAGATTTCATCAAATCCCGGGATAGGATCTCACTGATACATATGCACCCGTGGGAGAGTACACAACCAGTCGTGTATTGCTGGCAGTAGCCGCACGAGATGACTGGGAAATTCACCAGATGGATGTAAAAAATGCGTTCTTGAATGGAGCAATGGAAGAAGAACTGTATGTCAAACAGCCAGAGGGCTATGAGGACGGAACAGACAGGGTGTGGCTCTTGCTAAAAGCCTTGTATGGCTTAAAACAAGCACGTAGGTGTTACAACAAGGAGATCTGCCGGACTCTAGAAAGTGGTGGATTTACACAAAGTACATGCAATCCCTCACTGTTCTTTTGCTGGGACAATGGTGTGCCTGTTGCATTGCTGGTGTTTGTGGATGACCTGTTGCTCTTGTCGCCTTCACTCATGCCCATTGGACAGGCCAAAGCACTGGTCACAGCTCACTACAAACTGAGAGACCTAGATGATGCACAGAACTTCATAGGCACGACCATCACACGTGACCGCACAGCACGGACCCTGACCCTTCATCAAGGTCGGTTCTTTGCTCATCTCACAGAACGTTTCCAGCTCTTGGTACAGCATATCCCACAACAGCACACACCCATGAGTCCTGATGTCTATGCACACTTGCTGGATGCATGCACCGTGGACAATGGCCCAGACACAGATCCCACCCTATTCAGGCAAATCACTGGCAGCCTCTCATATCTTGCCTCCACCACACATTTGGACATTGTTTGCGCAGTCAATGTGCTTGCCCAGTTCAGTCAACAACCACGCAGCACGCATAAAACAACACTGCTGAAGCTATTGCATTATGTATTGGACATGGCTGCCCTCGGTCCACTGTTTTCCCCCAACACAAGTCCTGTTCTGGATGGGCATTGTGACAGTGATTATGCGCGTGACCGTGCTGCTTGCAGTCGGGGTGGACTTTTGTTTCGTGCATGGGGTACTGCTGTGTCACGGCGCAGCGCCAAACAGTCATGTGTGGTGTGCAGTGTGGCTGAGGCAGAGTACATGGCATTGGGTGCGGCATCACGTGAGGGCATTTGGCTTGCACATCTGCTTGAGGAACTGGGTGTGCGCACATCCGTTGTTCTTGTGCACAGTGACAGCTCAGCAGCCTGCCGCATTGAAGGAAATGATGGTGCTTTACATCCACGCACAAAGAACATCAGTGTCGAACATCACTTCATTCGTGAGGCGGTAGAGACTGGGACAGTCAAAGTGCATGCTATCAGTGGTCAAGCCCAGCTAGCAGACTTCCTCACCAAGGCACTTCCATCCTCCTCCCTCCTACTTCAGCTGCAACATCTTGGTTGCATGCTTGCCACACTCCTGTCCAAGGGGGCGTGTTAATCTCTCAGTGTACATATGTTTTCTTGTGGATGGCCGTGAGTGCGCAGAGCATGCTGGAGCAGAGTGGAGGCAACGCACCGTGACGGCTCGCGACTCCTCCATCCCGCATGCGTGGTCGCCTCCACCCTGCTAGCATGACCCACCTCCTCCTCTGTCACTCAGCGCTGACGCACTTCCTTGCTCCCTCATAATTGACCTACATTTGTCCTTTGCCATTTCCCTGGGTCACACTTGCACTTTGTGACAGGAACCTAGATTGGTCTTGCTGAAGATAGCGACCTAGGTAGTGCTAGAGTGTGCAGGGAAAGGGTGCAGACTAGCCAGCCCCTTTTCTGGCACATGAGGGAAATTCGCCCTCATGCCTGGTATGCGTGCCGGCGAGCCTCGCTTGCCAGCCCGCCGAGCGAGTCTCAACTAACAAGACTCACCCAAGTGAGGTACTCCTTGCTCCTCTAGGACACTCGTACTTTTTTTGCTTGCGCGGACCTCCATGGCTACTAAACCTAACCCTATCATAGCGATTTCTGCACCAAACAAAGCACAAGAAGTTGTTAGGGATTCGCCCTGAGTATCTCAATTAAAGAAGTTAACTTGTGACTACTTAGCACACCTAGTCTATTCATGGTGACTTTCTGCTCTCACTTTCCCATTGCGCCATGCATGTTAGGATTCACAATGTGACATGCACTTGCTTATGCGCTTGCCATAGAGCATGGATCTGTCAATTGCCTGAGCGGCGCTGAGTCACGCAGGCACTGTGCCAGGTGCATGCACCACAAGATTATTTGTGCAGCAACTTTTTCCGTGCTGACAGTGCCATGTTCTGTATCACCTCCCTCGATGTGATTTGGACATTCTCCGAACGTCGTGCCGCGCTGGATAACTGTTCAATGTGTCTCAGCACCGTCTCGATTGCCACTTCTCATGTTTCACGTGAATTTTGGGGATTCCGAATGGTCTCGTTCTTAACACCTCCGAGGTGCGGCCTGATAGGGGTCCGGCACCGGAGCTCACTAAACTCACGTTTCATCATAATTTTCATCTATCACTCATCTCTATCAGCTCTCACGCCAAATTCCTCGCCTCTCTTAACTCCCCCGCATAGCTCTCAAGAACCCACATCTCCTCACAGGATTCAAGCGCTAGAGTCAGCCCGCAGCTAACTCCCAGCGTTCCTCACTTACTATTCAAGAGCCCCCTGCTCTCGCAAGTGTCATGTTGACACTTCGCCTTCTCCGCTCCACCCGTTCCCCCTTCCCTGTTCAATATGGCATCAAGCCATTGAACAGCCCCACTACCACCACTGCTTTTGCTTCCGCTTCCTCCATTTCTGCCTCCTCCACTTCCACCGCTCCCACTCATTTTTGCCCCGGCCACAGCCTCCCGTCTGTTGTGGTCTTCATCAACTCTGCAGCCAAAGTGATGGAGCCTGTTGCTACACTGTCGTCCCCAAATTCTGTGGCCGCTGCTGCTGTCGGTCATAATCTCTGCCATCCTACCTGCATCGTTCCTCCTCCATCCCAGGTGCCTCCCTATCGGGGTCCTGTCATCGTTCCACTCCCCGCCCCTTCCCTTTTCCTCTTCCTTCTGCTACTTGCCTGTGTTCGTCCCCTTGGCGCGTCCCCTTGCCCCCCTTTCTTTGCTTTGTTGTTCCGTGTTCCTCCCCTCTCTGCAGTTCTTTCTCATTATTTTTCTTTCTTTTCTCCTTGTTTCCATCTCCAATGCCTAATTTCTGTTAGTCTCTGTTGCTGGTGCAGGTTCCTTATCCTATTCTGGATCTGGATCTGGCTCTGGCCCTGCTTCCCACGCATCCTCCTTCCCTGACTCCCCGACAAGGCCTGCGTGCCCTTGGCCTATGACCTCACCGCTCGTACCGGCCCCGGCCTAAGTCTCCTAACATTAAGCTCTAGGCCTCAGGCACTAGGCCGTGGCTACTAGGTGCTAGGCTCTAGGCACACTAGGTTCTAGGCTCTTGGCACTTGGCCGTAGGCTCTGATGCTGGCTGTTCTTGGTCTCTTGCTCCCCCTTCCTCCCTCACCCCCTGCTGTCTTTTTCTTGCTTGGCTCCCTGAGCCTGGGGCTTTTGACCTCAAAGAGGCCTGTTGGCCTTTGTTCCCTCGCCTTCATCCTTCAAGCACTTTAGGGACCCCCCCCCCTTATCCCCCACTGGATCCTGGCTGTTTATTTTCGCTTCCTCCCTCCGGCCCCAAAATTTTCATCTCTCTCTCTCTCTCTCTCTCGCTCTCTCTCTCTCTCTCTCTCGCTCTCTCTCTCTCTCTCTCTCGCTCTCTCTCTCTCTCTCTCTCGCTCTCTCTCTCTCTCTCTCTCGCTCTCTCTCTCTCTCTCTCTCGCTCTCTCTCTCTCTCTCTCTCGCTCTCTCTCTCTCTCTCTCTCGCTCTCTCTCTCTCTCTCTCTCGCTCTCTCTCTCTCTCTCTCTCGCTCTCTCTCTCTCTCTCTCTCGCTCTCTCTCTCTCTCTCTCTCGCTCTCTCTCTCTCTCTCTCTCGCTCTCTCTCTCTCTCTCTCTCGCTCTCTCTCTCTCTCTCTCTCGCTCTCTCTCTCTCTCTCTCTCGCTCTCTCTCTCTCTCTCTCTCGCTCTCTCTCTCTCTCTCTCTCGCTCTCTCTCTCTCTCTCTCTCGCTCTCTCTCTCTCTCTCTCTCGCTCTCTCTCTCTCTCTCTCTCGCTCTCTCTCTCTCTCTCTCTCGCTCTCTCTCTCTCTCTCTCTCGCTCTCTCTCTCTCTCTCTCTCGCTCTCTCTCTCTCTCTCTCTCGCTCTCTCTCTCTCTCTCTCTCGCTCTCTCTCTCTCTCTCTCTCGCTCTCTCTCTCTCTCTCTCTCGCTCTCTCTCTCTCTCTCTCTCGCTCTCTCTCTCTCTCTCTCTCGCTCTCT
>SZWC01019800.1:36579-51597 GCA_023375785.1 Penium margaritaceum
TGTGTGTGTGTGTGTGTGAGTATTTGTGTGTGTGTGTGTGAGTGTGTGTCCTGTTTTATTCCCCTCTTCTCTCTCCCTTTCACATATCTTTTCCCGTCCCTCTCCACTTCTTCCCCTCTCCTTTTTTCTCTATCCCTCGTCCTCCCCCTCTCCTTACCTCTCTTCCGTGCTACCCTCTCCCCATCGTTGTTCCACTCTTGTTCTCCTGTTGGTTTCTCTCCTCTTGGTCTTACGCTCTGTTTCTGTTCCCCCTCTCCAACACCCCTCTCGTTTTCTGAATTATTCTTTCCCGTTTCCTTTCTCCCAACTGAATCTGTATCTGCCCTCCGGTCATTGGAGTCTATTGGCCACGATGCTCTGTTCTCTGGTTTGGAGAGGGCGTTTGTGTCTCCCCCTATCCTTGTCCTATGACTACACTCTCTGGTGAGTTTGTTCCATATCTCTTTGACAGGTCTTCTTCTCCAAGCAACCCTCTCATTCAACACCGTTTATGTTCCTATTTTTCCTTTGGAAATCTGTCTATGTGGGGGATCTCTCTCTTGTACGTAACGTGTGCGCCCATTGTGCACCTTGTTTGCACTTCCTACAGGCCTCGGGTTCCTTCACGTACGTTCTCAACCTCATCGATGACAACTCTTGATTCATGTGGGTCTTCTTCCTGCGAGCTGAGAGCAAGGTTACCACATCATCCAGTCATGGTACGAATCAATCCAGTGATAGGGTCGTCACCAGTTGCTCCGCTTTCATTCAGATCATGGCGTTGAGTTCTTTGGCGACACCGTGACATTCGTTTATCGTGAGGGTGTAGTTCATGAGCTCTCTACCCCCTATTTGCCTTAGTAGAATGGGGTCGCTAGAATCGCACGCTTATCAAGGGCATGCGCAGGATAATGGATGAGGCTAGCTTCCTTGACCATGATCGTAGTTTTTGGTTTGAGGCGGCTTTCTATCGCATGTGGGTTTGGAATCAGATCCCTCATGGTCCCCTTTTTCTTTGCTTCAGCTCTTTTTTGGTCGTTGCGCTGACCTCAGTCAAGCTGTTGTGTGGAGCACCATGGCAACCATCTACCTTGCCCCCCTCCCTCCCGGTCCGGCAAGCTCGACCTCCCTGGCTAGCAATGCGTCAGCCACGGGGTCGCTCGCCGCTGTCGTACACACCACTTCTGGGATCCGATAGTCCATCGCCTTGTTGAGTCATGCCATGCCCACTTCTTTTAGCAGCTTTTGTGCAACTCTTTTTGCGCGGGCCGCTATCTCCCTCCTCCCGCCTCAGCCGTAGCGTATGCCAGAGATGGTTTCGTGTTTGCTCGTGCGTCTCCCTCCACTCCATCTCCTCTTGCGCCCCTTTTCTTGCATCTCCTGCAGCCTGTTGCCTCCGCTCTTGTACCTGCCTCCATATTGCCCTTGTCCGCCTAGCCTCCGACCTCCCACCCGACTCCTTCCTTTCCCCAATCCATCACATCCCTTCCACTTGCTCCTCCATTTCGGCCTGCGGCCTTTCCCGTTCCCCCTACACCCGCCCCCATTCCCTCCCCCTTGGTACCTATGCATCCATCACCTCCTGTCCCACCCGTCCCCCGAGCCATCCGTGCCTCCTAATCCACCTCCCTTACCCCCCTTCCACCGCCGCAATGACCCCCCTCAGTCTTTTCTCTACCTGCCCTCTCACCATCCCCCACACCACCTCATTCCTCCCCTCCTATCTTTCCTCCCTCACCTCCCCTGGAGGTCCCTCATACCCTCACTGCTGCATTAGGCTCTCCCTGTGCCCTCCATCATGGCCCGGAACCCATCCTCATATGTGTTAAGGATGTTCCAAAGGACATGCCTCTGTGTTCTACCTCCTCCGTCGACTTTGCGACTGTTCCTGTACTCGTTGCCAGGACTCCATCCCCTCCGTCTTTGTCCCCCATTGTCTCCATTCCCCTCCCCTCGCCCCTCCCTCCTATCCTTGCCATCCTTGCCTACATGAACTTTTCCCCTTCTTNTGCTCTCCCCCCCTCCGTGTCTCCTCTCCCTGCATCCCCTCTCTCTCCGCACGCCCCTTGCTTTGTCTCCCTTCTTTGTGCCCCTTCTTGCTCCTCTTCGTGGATGTGCATGTATGCTGGTTGGGTCTATCCTCCCATCCTTCCCTCCTCCATCTCCCCTCCCATTCCTTCTCCCTCTCCAGGCCTTTCCTCCTTACCCCTTTCCTTTCTTCCTCTGTCCATTCCTCCTGCTCCAGTCTCCTTTCCCTCGTCCCTCTTGCCCCCTCTTTCTTTCCTTGACCACCCTCCTCCCTCTTTGCGAGTCTCCTCCCGCACTTGTTTCCACACTACGCACACCCTTACCTGCTCCTCCTTCCTCCTCCCCCCCCTTCCTCCCACCTCCTTCTTCCCTCTTGGCCTTGCATCATTCCCTGGTGGGATTCCCTCTCAATCCCTCTATTGCCTCATCCTTAGAAGCTGCCTCTGCCTCTCCCCTTTCCTCACTAGTCTCCCAATTTTCCTATCCCTACTCTCCTCTCCACGTTCCACAACTGCCCATGTCTCCTCCCACTCCCTCACATTCTCCCCCTGACGTGTCGTCTGCTCTGGTTCATGATGAGTGGTGTTGTCATCTGCGTTACCATCCACTTCCAGCGGGAGCTCCACCACATGGACATGAACAATGCGTTTCTCCCACGCCGCCTTGAGAAAGAGTTGTACACGGTCCAGCCTCCTAGCTTCTCCGATAGTACCAAGAGGGTTTGCCGTCTGCATCGCGTACTTTTCAATCTCCGTCACTCCCCTTGTTGCTGAAACGAGGAACTCACCTCTACCCTCGTCTTTGGTGATTACCGCCCCAGTCAGTCTGACCCCTCCTTCTTTGTTGTGGGCACAACCATCGTGCCCGCCTTCACTCTGGTGTATGTCGACGACCTCCTCATTAAAATCACCCTCTCCTCTGCAATATTTGGGGTGAAGGGTCTCCTCTCCTTGGCTTACTACATGAATGACCTTGGTCACACAACGATGTTTCTGGACATGCAGATTTTTTGGCTTCCTAGCTATCTCCTGGTCCATGAGGAGTGCTATGTCCGGACCCTCACAGTCCGTTTCTCCCTCATCGGTAGCCTCTCCCATCCCCTCCCTACCGCCTCCTCTCCTATGCCACCGGGCATCCAGCTTGTCTATGTGTGGCCCACCATACGGCGTCCGGTGTGATCGAGTCTGTCGTCATCTTCCGGTCCATCATTGGTCCGCTCATATACCTGGCTGGCACCACCCACCTGGACATCGCTTGCGCGGTGAATGTCCTCACCCAATTTGTCCGTGAGCCCCACATGGCTCACCTCCATGTAGCTGAGTTTGTCTTGTGCTATGTCCTCGGCTCTGCTCGTACGGGCCTCGTTTTCCTGGTTGGGTCTGGGATGCCTCTTCTTGAGGGCTATGCTCACAGCAACTATGCTCGTGACTCAGATGCTCGAAGCCGTAGTGGCTTTGCCTTCCTCCTCGGGGCTGCTACCATTTTTTGGTGAAGAGAGAAGCAGGATTGCATCACTCGCAGCACTGGAGAGGCTAAGTACATGGCCTTGGACGCTGCCAGTGCCAAGGCTGCGTGGCTCCGCCGTTTCCTTGGCGAGCACCACTTTTTCACAACGGCGGTGCTCCTCTACACATATAGTGAGGGTGCCTTGGCCATTGCCAAGAACACCGTTGTCCTCTACTATTACAAAAAGAGAATTACCATGGAGCACCGTTTTGTGCGGGACGTGGTCGCCATGGGTGATGTCTCCCTACGCTTCATTTTTGCAGAGCACCATCTCGCTGACTTCCTTACCAAAGCCCTTCACCAGCCTGCCTTTGCCGTGAGGATCACTGCTCGCTATCTCTGTATTCTTCCCCCTTCTTGACTGATGCCCGTCTTTCATCACTTGCATCCCTTGCCTGTTTTTCCTGATCTCCATGTGGTCCTCTGCTCAAAGATCCCCTTTCTAGTGCTTGTGTGTCTCCTTCTCTATCCCGTCTTCCCCTCCATGTATGATCTGTGCAGGTTGTCCTTGCTCGTCGACCTCGCCGTCGGCTTGTTGTCTCCCGTTGGACCTTTTCCATGCCTCTCTGCTGTTCCCCTCCCCTCCCCTCACCTCTTTGCTGCAAACTCTCTGCGGCTTTGCCGTTGATGTACCTGTGGGTCTTGGGGCACATGTCCTTGACAACTTCCTGTAGAGGCCCTCTCGGCGCAGTCCCTCGTCCCTCGGGTGTCGACGCTGGGTGCTTTTCCTGGATGGCCTGGAGCTTCCGGACGGGTATCGTTGGATAAGTACCTACATCTGGTTCTTCTGAAGGGGTACCTTGGATGGGTGCTTCTGGAGTGGTACTTTGGTAGGGTCCTTCTAGTTGGGTGCTTCTGGAGAGGTGCTTCTGGAAGGGTACTTCTGCAGGAGTGCTTCTGGTTGGGTCCTCCTGGTTGGGTGCTGCTCACAAGGTGCTCCTGGATGGGTGCTCCCGGGCTGGTGCCTTTGGTTGGATGCTTCTGGGTTGGTGCTTCTGGCAGGATGCTGCTACCAAGCAGTCACGAGCACAGAGTGAGTGGGCCCTACTTCTGGCTGCTGCCCTTGCCGGCCCGTGTGGTGGCTGTGGCTAGCGGCGTGGTGTTGAAGCCTTCTCATTTTGGCACCAACCCTCACTTAGGATGTTGTGTTAAAGTAGATAAATTAGTGTGCCTAGTCTATTCCTGGTGACTCTCTGCTCTCACTTGTCCATTGGGCCATGCATGTTAGGATTTACAGTGTGGCATGCACTTGCCTATGCACTCGCAATTGAGCCTAAATCTATCCATTGCCCGGGCAGCGCTGATCATGCAGGCACTACACCCGGTGCATTCAGAGCACGATTCTTTGTACTCCAACTGTTGCAGAGCCAAAAGTGCCATGTTCTATATCACCTTCCTCAAAGTGATTCATGTTGAAGATTTGCCCCTCTGCATGCCCAAGTGCGGCGCAGGGAGGCGCCGACGAGCCGCTAAAGAGAGGAAAATCCTCGTCGACGGATCTGGCGACTCAAGGATTGCTCGGATCCTAAACTGGATGATTGCCCCTGAGAATTGACGAGTCGCTGAATCCGGTCGAAGTTGTTTCACCAGAATCGGACAAGTAATGAGGGAGATATGGGCTTCCAAAGTTGGGCTGTGCGCATTGGCTCTGGGAGTCGGCCGCGGTTCGACCGGAGGTGGATAATCCACCTGACCGAGTGACAAAAGTCCATTTGGAGACTTTGCTCCGGAAGGGCTGCCGAGGCCTCCGGCGAATGATCCGCCGGATGCCAGTAGTGCAGTTTGTTACTCAGGGACTTGGCCAAATTTCTGGCTCGGCGTCCGGAACTCAGTAGTACATTTTGTTAATCGGGGACTTGGTCAAAATTCCGACTGCAGGTCCGCGAACAGGTTTCGACCCACATCCATCCCCATCATCAAAGTCGATGATTAACTCATAGAAACAGGCTCCAAAGGCACAAGGGGCGCCGCCACTACGCGTAGGGACATCTGCGCCTCCGGAATGGCGTTTTGATGGGTCCTTGATGTGTGAAGGCGCCTCGGCGGGCGACGTGGTGCGCGCCGCCAAGTGAGCGGCTGGTTTGGGGTGCTGCGCTTTGACTGATGTAGCGGAAGCTACGGTTATCCAAATCGTGCACGGTTTACTGCGTTGGAGAGCTCATGACTAGTCCTACAAATGTTTAGATCATGTTTATGTTCAAAAACTAATGAAAAATCACGTTATTCCCTTTGAAAAAGTGACTGTCTCACAAATGCCTTCAACTCCCAGAAACATAGCGTGGGACGACCAGAAAGCTCACGCTTAGACTCAGAACCTGCACCAAAGCATAGCCGAGAGCAAAGTAGACCCGTCCGGCATGTTGGAACTGCCTCCACCCGGGGGCCGTTTACGACAAAGGGTTATGGGCCCACCGCCCTGACCGGTCTACACATCGCTCACGGCTTTCGCGGCAGACGAGACTGTCGTCAGGGACGACTTCGCCGTCAAGCTCTGAGGTCCTCGAGTTGAAGACTGCGCAAATGGGACAGAAGGAGACGCAGCCCATCCAGAAGTAAGCAGGAGGCCCTGGCTATGGGCTATGGAGGTGGCACTTTGAGCTGCACCTCGCGCATAAGGGGCTGCTGGAGGTCATGAAGGGAACGGAAGTCCTCGACAAAGCAACGGTGACGGAAGCGCAGAAGTAGGCCTTCGCAAAGAAGAACATGGAGGCGCTCATGCTGCTGGTGTCCGGGACGGCTGAGTCACAGTGAGGCTACTTCCAGGGCTACAAGCTGGCAGCCGAAGCTTGGCAAAAACTCTATGCCATCCATCAATCCAAGTAGCTAGCGAACAAAATCTTTGCAATGAAGCAACTCCTGACAGTCAAAATCGAGGAGGGGGATGATGTCATCACCGTCATGCAGCAGATCGAGTTGCTCGCCTCACAATGCAACGACGTGGGGTGGAATATCAACACACAGCTGCAGGCAATGGCCCTCCTCATGACCCTTCCTGATAGTTGGAACCTTCTCATTACAGTCTTGGGAGGATGGGCAGAGGACAAGCTCACCTATGGCGCCGTCGCAGAGTACATCCGCAACGAGGCACAGCGACGGAGCTGTGGGGAGTCCTCGTCGTCCTCATCGGCCCTTGTCACCAAAACGCGTGGTGGCGGAAGCGGGGCCAAGGGAGGTGGCGGACATGGCGGCGGCAAGAACGGCGCCAAGAAGGGTGCGCGCCGTAACTGCGGCAATGAGGGCCATTGGGCCCGTGAGTGCACCGAGGAGGCAAAGGCTGGTGGCAAAGACGCCAATGGCAAGAAGGCGCTCCTCAATGGCACTCAAAACAACTACCTCAAGAAGGCCAACCGGCGATGCCTTGACTCCAGAGAAGAGGAGCATACCCAGGTCGAGAAGGTCGGGTTCATCAACTACACCAAGTCCAGCAAATCCATGGTGGTCGGGAACGACAAGGTCGAGCCGGCGGCTGGCCAAGGAGACGTGGACGTGGAGGTGGTAGTTGGTGGAAAGCGGGTGCAGCGCGTCATCAGGGACGTGCAGCATGTACCAGGCTTGGCTGATATTCTAAGTGTTAACCGCCTGACTGACAAGGGGCACGAGGTGCTCTTCAAAGGAAAGAGGGGCAGTCGTGCGCAAGGACGGTGGCGGCGAGCCCGTGCTGGAGGCTAAGCGCAAGGGAGGCCTCTACATCGTGGAGACCAAGATGATCGAAGCGGCGACAGATTCAACAGACTTCTAGGAACGCACCGTCAACCTGGCCAAAGGAGGGGGAGCTGATCTGGAGCTCTGGCAACGACGACTGGGGCATTCCTCACCTGCATTCGTGAAGGAGATGGCGAAGCCCGAGCTCGTACGCGGCCTCGTCATCGACGGTGTAGAAGAGGCGATAGATGCAGCAGTGCACAAAAAGTGCGAGCCTTGCATTTTGGGCAAGGCGCACCGCAAACCGTTCAATGAGAACATGAATCGCGCCTCGGACCTGCTGGAGGTCGTGCACAGCAACGTGTGCGGACCATTCAAGACGGCGTCAAAGAGCGGCGCGCGTTACTTCATCACCTTCATTGATGACTACAGCAGAAAACTCTTCGTGTACTTCATGAAGCGGAAAGGCGAGGTCCTGGACCGGCTGTAGTAGTATGTCGCCGCGGTGGAGATGCAGACTGACCAAAAGGTCAGAGCGCTACGCAGTGACAACGACAGAGAGTACGTGGGCTGTAGCAGGTGGATGAAGCAGCAGGGCATAAAATGGCAACAAAACACGCCGTATTCGCCTCAGTCAAATGGCATGGCAGAGCGAGCGAACCAGACGCTGCTGAACATGGTACGAACCATGTTGGTGAATGCAAAGTTACGGCGAAGCTTCTGGGTGGAAGCTGTGCGTACGGCGAGCTACACCATCAACCTCACTCTTACAACGGTGCTGAAGGGGAGAAGCGGCATGAAGACGTCGCAGGAGGTTTGGAGCGGGCGCAAGCCAAGTATTATACACCTGAAAGTGTTTAGGTGCAAGGCGCACGCAGTGGTGCAGGCTGCGTAGAGGCGTGACAGCAAGCTGGAGTCGCGGGCAAATTCGTATCTCTTCCTTGGCTATGAGAGCGCACATAAGGCGTACCGGCTTTACGACATGCGCAAGGAGGAGGTAATCCGCAGCCGAGATGTCGAGTTCGATGAGCAGCAGAGCTACATCAGCAGCAACAACGTGGGCGTGGTGGACTCTCCAAAGACAGGGGAGTGGTTCCAGCTCCTTGACTACGAGAAGGAGCCGGTGGACGTCGAAGTTGAGGATGCGGCATCGCAGCGCGAAGGTGCACCAGCGGTGGCAGCCAACGCGGAGGACACCGGTAACGATCAAGCTGATGAGGAGATCCACCGGAAGGATCCGGTGGATGAGGCACCAAGGGTGCCAAGGCGCGCACTCCCGACAGAGTGTGCAACGGGCGTCGGTGGAAAATCCACTGGACGCGCCGTCCATCCAAGCGATGTTTCACCGGAGCGAGAGAGATCCTCGGGGAGCCGTCCGGTCGATGATGAACCGGAGCGTCCAGAGTCGGAGGGATTGCAGCAAAGCGACGATGCGCCACCAAAACTTCCGCGCTGCAGCGGGAGGCAGCGAAAAGCGGGGAAGCGCTTCGATGTAAGCACCGGTTGATGGATTGGCATGACGCGGTGCATGCTGGCTGCATCAACGGAGCCGACTACCGTGCAAGAGGTGCTTGCACGGCCCAAAGGGAATCAATGGGATGTAGCCATCAAATCGGAGCTGGCGTCCATCACGGAAAATGATACGTGGGAGCTAGTTGACAGGCCGAAAGATGCCAAGGTCATCGGCTCAAAGTGGGTCTTTAAGTCCAAGTTCACAAAGGAAGGTGTGGTTGACCAGTACAAGGTGCGGCTGGTGGCGAAAGGTTATGCACAGCTTAAGGGGGGGCACTACGATGAGACGTTTGCTCTCGTCGCCAAGTTCACAAGCATCCGGGCAATCCTTGCGGTGGCGGCCGCGAAGGACATGGAGCTCCACCAAATGGACGTAAAGACGGCCTTCCTCAATGACATCATAGACAAAGAGATCTACATGGAGGTACTAGAGGGGGTGGAGGCACCGGAGCGCAAGGTGTGTAAGCTGTGGAAGTCCTTGTACGGGCTAAAACAATCGCCCAGATGCTGGTACCAACAGATGGACTGCTTCATGGCACAACTCGGCTTCAAGCGCTGCGAGGCGGATCACAGCGTGTATGTGCGGCGCGACAAACAGCTCCATCATATCGTTGCACTCTACGTGGATGACCAGATTGTGTAATCGACGGATTTGCCGAGCCTACAGCAGCTGCAAGAGCAGCTGAGCAACAGATTCTAGATGTCGCACATGGGGGAGCTAGAGTACTACCTCGGGGTGAGCATTACGCGGAACCGGAGGGCGCGCACGCTTGAGCTGGGACAGGCCAAATACGTGGCCGAGGTGCTGAAGCGGTACGGCATGGAGGACTGCAAACCAGATGGCAGTCCAGTCTCCACGACCTGTGAACTGAGTGCGGCAATGGCTCCGCAAACAAAAGAAGAGCGGGAGGATATGGCAGAGGTGCCCTACCAATCGGCGGTGGGCAGCCTCATGTACGCCATGGTGGCGACTCGACCAGACCTGGCCTACGGGGTGGGCCAAGTGAGCAGGTACGTGGCCGATCCAGGGCCACTACACTGGCAGGCGGTTAAGCACATCCTCCGCTACCTGCAGGCGACGCGGCATGCGCGCTTGAGGTTCGACGGCAAGGGGCGGGCGGACCCCTTGCGTCTGGTCTGCTACACGGACGCAGACTACGCTNGTGCGGCAATGGCGCCGCAAACAAAAGAAGAGCGGGAGGATATGGCAGAGGTGCCCTACCAATCGGCGGTGGGCAGCCTCATGTACGCCATGGTGGCGACTCGACCAGACCTGGCCTACGGGGTGGGCCAAGTGAGCAGGTACGTGGCCGATCCAGGGCCACTACACTGGCAGGCGGTTAAGCACATCCTCCGCTACCTGCAGGCGACGCGGCATGCGCGATTGAGGTTCGATGGCAAGGGACGGGCGGACCCCTTGCGTCTGGTCTACTACACGGACGCAGACTACGCTGGCGATGTGGACAAGCGGAAGTCCACATCCGGCTACGTGTTCTTCCTCGCTGGTGCAGCGGTCTCGTGGTGCAGCAGAAAGCAAGACTGCATTGCCACCTCCACAGTGGAAACGGAGTACATCGCGCTGGCCGAGGCAGTCAAGGAGGCGGTGTGGCTCCGCGGGTTGCTGAAGGAGCTGGGCATGCCGCAGCAGGAGCCTACGGTGGTGCAAGAGGACAACACCAGCTCAATCTCGCTGACCAACAACCCGACGGAGCATAGGAGGATGAAGCACATCGACGTGCGTTACCACTACACACGGGACATGGTTGAAAAGGGGCAGGTGGTGCTGCAACACTACAGCACGCACAACATGCTTGAGATTGCTTGACCAAAGCGCAACCCGTGGACCGGCACGCTTTGAGCGTGGCCGGGCTTGGGATGATCAGCTATGATGGGCTGGAGGGCACAGCAGAAGATGGGTGAGAGCAAGCAGGAGAAGTGGGCATGGCAGATGCAAGGGGGAGAATGTTGAAGATTTGCCCCTCTGCATGCCCAAGTGCGGCGCCGAGAGGCACCGACGAGCTGCTAGCGAGAGGAAAATCCTCGTCGACAAATCTGGAGACTCAAGGATTGCTCGGATCCTAAAATGGATGATTGCTCCTAAGAGTTGACGAGTTGCTAAATCCGGTGGAAGTTTTTTTACCGGAATTGGACAGGTAACAAGGGAGATATGGGCTTCCAAAGTTGGGGTGTGCGCGGCGGCTCTGGGAGTCGGCCGCCGTTCGACCAGAGGTGGATAATCCACCTGACCGAGTGACAAAAGTCCATGTGGAGATTTTGCTCCGGAAGGGCTGCCAGGCGTCCGGCGAATGATCCGCCGGATGTCAGTAGTGCAGTTTGTTACTGAGGGACTTCGCCAAATTTCTGGCTCGGCGTCTGGAACTCAGTAGTACATTTTGTTACTCGGGGACTTGATCAAAATTCTGACTGCAGGTCCGCGAACAGGTTTCGATCCACATCCATCCCCATCACCAAACTCAATGATTAACTCATCGAAACAAGCCCCAAAGGCACAAGGGGCGCCGCCACTACGCGTAGGGACATCTGCGCCTCCGGAATGGCGTTTTGATGGGTCCTTGATGTGTGAAGGCGCCTCGGCGGGCGACGTGGTGCGCGCCGCCGAGTGAGCGGCTGGTTTGGGGTGCTACGCTTTGACTGATGTAGCGGGAGCTACGGTTATCCAAATTGCGCACGGTTTAGTGCGTTGGAGAGCTCATGACTAGTCCTACAAATGTTNTCGAAACAAGCCCCAAAGGCACAAGGGGCGCCGCCACTACGCGTAGGGACATCTGCGCCTCCGGAATGGCGTTTTGATGGGTCCTTGATGTGTGAAGGCGCCTCGGCGGGCGACGTGGTGCGCGCCGCCGAGTGAGCGGCTGGTTTGGGGTGCTACGCTTTGACTGATGTAGCGGGAGCTACGGTTATCCAAATTGCGCACGGTTTAGTGCGTTGGAGAGATCATGACTAGTCCTACAAATGTTTAGATCATGTTCATGTTGAAAAACTAATGCAAAATCGCGTTATTCCCTTCGCAAAACTGACTGTCTCACAAATGCCTTCAACTCCCAGAAACATAGCGTGGGGCGACCAGAAAGCTCACGCTTAGACTCAGAACCTTCACAAAAGCATAGCCGAGATCAAAGTAGACCCGTCCGGCACGTTGGAAATGCCTCCACCCGGGGGCCGTTTACGACAATTCCGACAAGTTCGGAATGCACAGCCGTGCTGGCTGAGCGTTCAACATGTCTCAGCGCCTGATTGCTCACCGCGTCCCATATTTCACATAGTTTTGTGGATTCAGAATGGTCTCGTGGTTGACACCTCTGAGATGCGACCCGACAGGGGTCCGGCACCGGAGCTCACTCGACTCACTTTGTCATCATAATTTTCATCTATCGCTAATCGCGATCAACTCTCAGGCCTAAGTCCTCGCCTCTCTCCACTCCCCCCCACAGCTCTCAAGAGCCCACCTCTCCTCATAGGACTAGAGATCCAAAGCTACCCCCACGGCTAACTCTCGGTGTTCCTCACTCACAAACCAAGAGCCCCCTTGCTCTTGGTCTTGGCTAAGTGTCATGTTGACACTTTGCCTCACCCATTCCACCTGCTCCACCTGGTCCCCCTTCCTCGTTCAACATGAGCCCTCCCTGGTTTGCGTACTTGAATTCAGCTGGAATATAAGCTCTTTTTTTCTTGAATATCTTCCTCAAGAAAGGAACAGGCAAGGTGATCCTCTAGGTTGAGCTCTGGTTCCAGTAAACACTTCATCCAATAACTTTTCAAAGGTAAGTACGGAATATATTGGGGGTATTTTCAATCTAACTTCAGGCCATGCGCATGGCTATTGATACCTAGAATATGTTCAAGGATTGTTGAGGATCAATGAAGTACATCCAAAAACCTTCTCCTGTCCCCCAGAGCCATATACATCCAAGTTGACCTCCAAAAAAAAATGAAGTGGACTTGCCTTGAAGTCCTCTGTGGGGGTACCACCTGACAATGACAAAAATTGGAGATTGGTGGTGTTCCACTCACTTGAACATTGGTATGAATCATCACGTCCTGTTGTTCCCTAACCAAACATTTCCATCACCATGGTCTGTCACTATAAGAGTGACATATCAGAGAGTATCAAAAGGTCTCACAATCCGAAACCCAGGACTTTGGACTCTAGGAAAAATCAATCTTTTCACAGAAAAAATGGTTAACACTAGTGCTGATACAAGAAGCTGGATGCCAACATCAGAAACAAGAAGCAAGCACATGAAGGCATTGTATTCACATCGGGCGCCTCATTGGTGGTGCTACTACGGCACATGCACATGTGGGGAAGTGGCTCGCCGCTGCCACCGTGGAAGTGGCTACAAGTGATGGAAAATGCCACAGCATCTGCTAACTGCTACAAATGTTGGTGCTGCACTGTGGTGGCAGCTGCTATTGCCACTGGGCAGTCAAATCCTTTGTTGGTGTCATGTTTTCCTGTGTTGCGTACAGCCAATAGCAACTCTGCGTGTCTTTGTGTCCTGCTGCCATGCGCGCAGCTTTTCTAAAATGGCAGCAGCTGCTGGAGAAATGCAGAAGCAACCTGAGGCTGCCTTGCCAGTGCCTATTGTAGCATTATCTGGAAAAGCGACCGCATACAGGGTGGTGCTGCTGCTGCATATGGCAGACTGAGCCTACCTGCTCCTGCTGCTGCTGGTGCTTCTTGTGGCTGCCACCCCTGTGGAAGAACCTTCTTCTGTTTGCACAACTGCTACTGAAAAAAGAAGGTGTGACTGACTGCAAAAAAATCACAGCCCATAATCAGTGTTCTTTAGACTGTATGCATGAATTTCTCATAACCAATCAGAGCAACTAAGTTTTAGAAGGGCCGTACTCACTCTGCACAAAAGATGAATTAAACAGGTGCGAGTAGAGAGGAAATTTTTTTAACAATGATGTTCACCAATCGATAAGTTACCAATACATAATTCAGCATAAAACTATCTGTTTCTATGGATTCAGTAGTAACGTATGGATTTAGTTAAATGTCGCTTTTGCTTCTGCTGCTCTTCCCATGCCCAGCTCTTGCTGTTGCTGCTGATGCTGCCATTCCTGCTGCTACTGCTGCTGCTGCTGCTGCTGCTGCTGCTGCTGCTGCTTCTTCTTCTTCTTCTTCTTCTTCTTCTTCTTCTTCTTCTTCTTCTTCTTCTTCCTCTTATTCTTCTTCTTCTTCTTATTCTTCTTCTTCTTCTTCTTCTTCTTCTTCTTCTTCTTCTTCTTCTTCTTCTTCTTCTTCTTCTTCTTCTTCTTATCCTCACTGGTTATCTTTCTCTTGTACTTGGCTGCTGATGTCAAAATATTGCTGTCTTCTACTGCAACAGTTCCCGCCACTCCCTCTGGCTGCTGCTGACATGGAGGTATGCCGCAACAGCTGCAGTCACTTATGGTCCAATAGTCACCTTTGCTGCTATGGCTGACATGGTGGACCTCCCACAGCGGATAACCCCATTGCTGCTGCTTTGGCCCTGACAATGAGGGATTCATACGGGATAGTCTGCCTGCCTGCATACCATGAAATTTTTCCAGAAGCTTCCAAGTCCAGTTGGTAGTGAGTGCGCTGTGCTGTCCTGTACAACTAGTGTGGTGGCCATCACAGCAAGCCAGCGTGGACGCTGTGAAGGGAAAGGAACTTATTCAAATCATAACACAGCAATTATGGTGACAATGGAGCCACCACACATAGCATAGAGCACGGGCATCTGACCTCGCACATTTGGGTTCTGCCCCAACAGCCTGAGGCACAGTGTTGGCTCCAAAATCATGCTCTTTTGTCAAAATAGGAAGTTTCCCAAAGCTGAGAAAAGGGGAAAGCCTAGCACAAGACATACATGCACCTGTAGTTGTCAGAGGAGCCAAACATGACCAGCCAACATGCACTACAGACACTACATTCTATATGTTGTCGAAGGCTGCAGAATGATGGTGTAACACAATAGGCCGTTGGTGGGAACTAAACAAGAGACACTGAGGAGGCCTGATGACTGGAGATTTAGTTTTGGAATATCAACTATGCTGAAGCCATTCCACCAGGTGTTGTTTCCCACCAAAAGCATTGTTTACGTTTCTGCACACAGCCAAGAGCCTGCCTGAACTCTTTGACAGAATGTGCAAAAGCATTTCAGTCAACAGCTAATATGTGGTACACAATTTTGATTCTATCAATGTGGGGTACATGCACAAAGCTCAAACACACATGCACACACACACCTACAAGTGTGCCCATGCGTGTGCACGCACATATACACACGCACGCACACACACACACACACACACACACACACACACACACACACACACACACACACACACACA
>SZWC01019802.1:17486-35868 GCA_023375785.1 Penium margaritaceum
GTGGACGGATCTACCGGCAGTGGCAGGCCCAGTAGGAAGCGGAAGAATGTGAGCCCTGGCAACGACGTCATACCTGACGAGGCATGGCTTGCAGATGCGTCAGATATGTGCGTGTACAGTGTCATAACACGGAGACAAGCCATTGTGTTGAGGGAGCTGAGAGGGGGTGATGCAGCGCGCCTTTGTGTCCTCACTGAGAGGTTTGGTGTCAGGCTGGTCGGCAGACGGGGTATAGGGATTGTGGGTGAGGAAATTCTTGGCGAGATTATTCGAATGAACACAAAGAAAGGGAGGAAAGGCATGTTTAAGAGACGGTGATTATTCCTAACGCCCACAGCACTCGTTACATCTTCGGGGGCAACAGATCTGGATCACAGTAGGCCAATGTTGGATAAGTGTCCTACTCCTGCCACACAAGAAGGCAAAGAGGGGAGTAGGAATGGTGGATGTCCGTTCAACATGCCTCCCTCATGGGTCTGCTGAGAGCTGATAACACTGTGTCCGTCGGCTTCATGGAGGGGAATGCAAGGGGTGGGCAAGATGTCGGTCATGTCTTTTGTTGAAGTAGGCAGCTCTGGCAGGGAGGTAGTGGAGGAGTGGAGGTGGTGGAAAGGGCGTGGACGGTGGAGAAAGTGGAGGCTGTGGTGAAGTTGGAGGAGGGGGTGGGGACATTCTTTGATTTAAGGAAGGGGCAACACTGACTGTAGCGTCTCTTATGTTTGCCAGTTTTCCTTTCCATGCCATTCTGTGACAGTAGCGAGAGGGCTGGTTCGGCCCTCCCATCTCAGGAAAGTGAGGGGGTTGGTGGCGGCAACCACTCGCCATCGCGACGGTTGGCCGGTGGCAAATCACTCACAGGCCGACGGCCAGCTGGCGACCTTCGAATTGGATAGCTGCCGGCTAGAGTGTGCGGCCAGCCACCTGCTGGCCAACAACCGGCCACTGACGGAGCTGGAGGCTCGATCGGCGACCTAGAGGCCGCGAGGGCTAAGTCTGGAACATGTAGAACAAAAAACAAGGGAGAACGTACCATGAGCCCAGAGCGAACTTTTGCAGTGGGGAGTTGTTGCTAGCGCACCAGGCCCAGCCGTAATAGAGTGGACCAATAGGGAGAACGTTAGAATAACAAGACATGTTACCAAGTGCGGGTCTCGACCATCGAGAAAACAAAAGCAACTAAAACATGTCCAAATGTTGTACAGAGCCAGCATCATCAAAAGCGTATAGAACCGCAAACCAAGTCTTGCGAGGCATCAGAGCATGTCGCGGAGAGCTAGAAATCCTAGGCAGCAAGTTGGGAAGCTAGAATCTATGCAGCAGGTTGAGGCAACAGCATTGTTGATGCGGCGTGCGGGCTTCCACGCTCGTTGCTTAAGTCTGCTGCCCCCTCAGTCGGCTGCTCTAGAGTCTAAGTCTGGAAGCTCTGGGTTTGTTACTCAGAAACGCTCGCGCCAGTGTTAGCGCCAGAAAGCAGTTGAAAACTGAAAGTAACTGATTACGAATGAAGAATGAGCAACAATGGGAGACCCCTCCAAGTTCTAGCTCCCCCCCACTAGTGTAAAACTTGTTACTTAGCTAACCAGCCAATCAGAAAATAGTGCTAGGCCTATTTTCTGGCAGGCAGGGTTTTCTCGGTGAGCCCTGCCAGACGCTCGACATCCCAAAACCCGAGCGTCATCCGTTTTGCCTGAAAACTGGACCATACCATAATACTGACGCTGCAAACGCAGTCGTGCGGTCAGAATCAGCTAGAAAAAATGCTACAAGAAGTTATGGCTGCACGAACCCAGGTAGTGCCTACGACAGTCAACGATGCCAAACAGGGCCATACAACCGGAGACATGGACCCTAGGCATCGCATGATGCTACAGACGCAATGCCACAGCCAGACTCAGCGCTCGGTGCATGCAGACAGCATCGACAGTGGCAGTGACCGCCGGCGGCCCGACCACCGAGGAGGCCTGCCGATGGAGCTGAGCGCATCGCCAGAGGGAGGAGGCTCCAGCGACGGGTGAGTGGGCCTCAGCGTGCGTCGGCTCCATCGAGCGACACTCCAGCGACGTCAAGTCTCGCCGTCAGTCATCTGCACGCCGATGTACACAAGCCGGGAGGACACAGCAGAGTACAATGAGAGATGCGCGAAAACCAACACTCCCCCATGACTCACAGGCGTAGTGCACATGTACGGGCAGAGACACAGTCAACGACCAAACTTCCCCAGGCCAAGCAGAGACGCAAGGAGGGCCAGAGAGAGTCACTCACGGACGCATGCCGACTGAACTCACAACCTTCTTGAACGAGTCGAGCTTCAGTGCCTTGGTCAAGAAGTCAGTCAACTGCCGTGCTGTCTCAACCCACACAATGCTTTGTGCTTTGTGGGTGTGTGATGCACGCCGTCATTGTCGGCGATGGCCATGGCACTCTCATTGTCACAGTGCAACGTGATGGATGCGACGGACTGACGCAACTCGGACAACAGACGACGCAATCACACACTCTCACACTTGCCTGAGCCAAGAGCAACGTACTCAGCCTCAGCAGTGCTGCGTGCAACGCACCCTTGCTTGCCACTACGCCATGACACAGCTGTGCCACCAATGAGAAAGATCCAGGTTGTGCAACTCTTACTGTCCGGACTGCCGGCCCAGTCACTATCGGTGTAGCCCACCGCAACAACAAACGGCTTACGGCGGAACATGAGACCTCGCCGAGGAATTGAGACAGCATAGCGCAATACTCGGATCGCGGCCTCGTAGTGGAGGTGACGTGGCTCCTGAGAGAACTAGGCTAGGAGGTTGACGGCGAACGGGATGTCTGGGCGCGTCGTCGGCGCCAGGAACATCAGTGACCCCATGATTTCCAGGTACGTGGTCACATTAACTGGCTCCCCCACAACGGCTGGGTCAGGACTCTTCAGCTTCGCCTGGCCATCGAGTGACATGGGTGAGGATGCGCTCGGCACGAGTGGCAGGTCCTCCGCAAAGCGGGTGTACAGTGTCTGCACATATGCGGCCTGGTGGATGTGCAGGACGCCCTGGGAGCGATCGTGCTCGAGCTCCATGCCCAGGAAGACTCTGGCAGACCCAAGGTCCTTCATTCAGTAGGCGGCATGCAGCAGATCCTTCACACGCTAGATGGCAGCCGTGTCTGGCGACGCAATGAGCAGATCGTTGACATAAACCAGAACATTAGCGAAAGTCTGGCCTCGCGGACTGACAAACAGTGCGGGTTCAGCGGTGCTGCATGGAGCCCGCCACGAAGGAGCGTGCTGCTGATTCATTGGTTCCAGCACCAAGGTGACTACTTCAGGCCATAGAGGGCCTTACGCAGTCGCCAAGCTCTCCCAGTGCCATCGTCGAAGCCTGGGGACTGCACCATGTAGAGCTCCTCACCCTCCAGTGAACCATGGAGAAAAGCGTTGCTCACATCCATCTGATGCAGCTCCCACCCATGCTGGGCGACCAGATTGAAAAGTGCCCGGCTAGTGGATAACTGGCCAACTAGGGCAAAGATCTGGTCGTAATCGACCCCAGGAATCTGGGCAAACCCCTTGGCTGTAAGGCGGGCCTTGTACTTGTCCAAGGACCCGTCAGGCTTCCACTTGCGCCGAAAGACCCACTTGGCGCCGATGGCCTTCCGTCTTGGAGGAAGGTCGACGAGGTCATACACGTGGTGCTGTCGGATAGCGGCGAGGTCATCGGCGCAGGCAGCGTCCCAGTGTGCGGCCTCAGGAGAGGCTCGTACCTCGCGTAGGATGTCTGGGTCCTCCGGGCGTGCTGTGGAGCGGACTGAGAGAGCGTGTGCATCTCGAGCCCCAGGTGGGATGCGCACGAGTGCAGCCACGACAGCGTACCGATGCTCATGATGAAGCATGGCGTAGCCCAGTGCGGAGCCCGGGTGAAGGTCTGCAATGATAGCCGAGGTGGTCAGGCCGAGGGCCTTGGTGCAAAGATCTCCACTCACGACAGTGGGAGTGGAGGAGACACGTGGAGCCATGGGGGGTCGAGGCGCCACGGAGCGCGGTGCGACGGTCTACGCGCTCACCGACCGTCTGGGTCGGAGGCTGCCGCCTTGGCCACGCGTGTAGCGTGGCATGGCAGACGACGGCACTGAGTCTGCCGGGCTAATGGAGGCGGACGGGGTTGCTGGCCCGGAGGGGCCCACGGATGCAACCGGGGCTGTCGGCCCGGAGGGACCAGCGGACGCAACTGGGGCTGCTGGCCCGGAGGGACCAGCGGACGCGACTGGGAATGCTGGTCCGGAGGGACCAGCGGACGCGACTGGGGCTGATGGCCCGGAGGGACCAACGGACGCGACTGGGGCTCATGGCCCGGAGGGACCAAGGGACGCGACTGGGACTGCCGGCCCCGAGGGACCAACGGATGCGACTGGGACTGCCGGCCCGGAAGGATCAGTGGACGCGACTGGGGTGGCCGGCCCGGAGGGATCAGCGAACGCGACTGGGGCGGCCGGCCCGGAGGGATCAATGAACGCGACTAGGGCTGCTGGCCCGGAGGGACCAGCGGACGCGACTGGGGCTGATGGCCCGGAGGACCAACGGACGCGACTGGGGGTGCCAACCCGGAGGGACCAGCATACGCGACTGGGGCTGCTAGCCCGGAGGGACCAGCAGACGTGACTGGGGCTGCTGGTCCGGAGGGACCAGCGGACCCGACTGGGGCTGCCGGCTCGGAGGGACCGAGGGATGTGTCACCTGGAAGCGGTAGGACGGAGGACGGACTCACCACACCCCCACGCGACGGGATAGACACGGACGAGCCGGAGCGAATGAGGTTGCGAGGAAAGAGGTCCTTGAAGAAGAGGGCATCCCGAGACTCGACGATGCAGTGCCGGGAGGGATTCCAGAAGCGCCAAGCCTTAGACTGATGAGAGACACCGAGGAAGGTGCAGGGACGTCCGCGAGGGGTGAGCTTGCCGCCCTGTTGCGGGACGGGCAGCCACACAATGGCCATGCAGCCCCAGACGCGAGCCGGGCGGAGGTCAGCTCGCTGACTGCACCAATGCTGGTACGGTGTGGACTGGCGGGGAAGGGGACCGTGGGGAATCCAGTTCCAGACCCAGGCCATGTAGGCCATGGCTTCAAAATAGAAGCCATCGGAGAGACCAGACTCGACCCTCATGGTGCGGACGGCGTCGGCCATAGTACGGTTCCACCATTCGGAGCCACCGTTCTGGGCGGGTGTGTAAGGCGCGGACGTTTCATGGCGAATGCCGCGGGAGGCGAGAAAGGTCGTGGCCTCACCCAGGTACTCACCACAGCGATCGAAGCGAAAGCGGCGGAGAGAGCGGTCACACTCCCGCTCCGCAAGGACAAGCCAGTCCTGGATGGCATGGGCGACATCGCTCTACTGCCGAAGGGAGAAGACCCAGCGGTAGCGAGAATTGTCGTCCGTGAGGGTGAGGACGTAGCGACTATGCTCGCCAACGGACTCGGTGGGGAGAGGACCCATGACGTCCGAATGGACAAGGTCAAGGGGGGCGGACGCACGGGAGGAGGACAAGGGATATGTGGACTGGTGCATCTTCCCCTGAGCGGATTCAATGCACTCTGTTGGGCACAGGAGGGGAAAAGTCTCCGGGTCAAGGCCCTTGGCCGGCTGGGTGCGGAGCATGCTGTCTACGGCGACAGAGTGGACGTGGCAGAGGCGGCGGTGCAAGAGGCGAGTGTGCTGAGGAGAAAGCATACTGGTGACAAACACATGGCCTATGGCGGCCGATGGGGAGGAGACGGCAGGAGAGGAGGAGAGGCGAGGTACATGCCACAGGTTGCCACGGCCGGTGGGGTGCAGTACAACAAGGCCAGATGGACGCAACGACACAGTGCCAACACCACGCGAGTGCACAACGTCCATGCACATGCGGTCAAGGGCAGTGACGGACAGAAGGTTGAGCTCAAGACCAGGGACGAAGAGGACATCGTTCAGAAAGACGTCACCGGAGGGACCACGGAAATGAACAACGCCAACACCACGGAAAGGTAACACTTGGTCAGAGCCTGTCCGGACACCGGAAAACATCGCCTACAGGACCGAGCATACTAAAGGCCTCACGATAGGCCGTCATGTGATGCGTGGCCCCTGAGTCGATGATCCAGATCTCAACAAGGTCCTGGACCGGTGTCGCAAGATCACTAATGGTCACATGGCAGCAAGCAAGGGACGCGGACGCGGTGGAAGGAGGTGCGAATTGAGACTGCCAATCATCAAGCCAAGCAACGTCGTCCTGGGAGGGGGTAGCAGAGACCATGAGAGACAACGAGACAGACGAGGAAACGGGGCACGACCGTAGCTCAGTCTCAGTCATGCAGGGCTGGACAGGGGAGCAGGTAGTGATGCAACTCGCACTTCCCTGGGGAGGAGGGCGAGGCACGCCGAGCTAGAGCGCGATGAACTACTCCAGCTGGCACTCACGAGAGGACGGCCCGGGAGTGTGGACGGAGTGCGGGGTGATTGCGCCGGAGCCCGGGTAGAAGGATGACTACGCCGGCGCCGACGGCTACGGCGCTGGGGACGGCGGGACCGGCGAAGCAACCGGAGTGGTGGAGCTGCTGGACAAGGCCGAGGTGTCAGAGCCGGTGACAGCCACGGTGGCAGAGGCGAGACGGCGCTCACGCTGGCGACGCATGGTGGCGATGATGCGTGCCTCATCCGTCGGTAGAGGGCACGTGTACCACCCGTGCCCGGGCTGGCCACAGTTGTGGCAGACCGAGCCACCAGCGCTGGACCCAGTCGACGACCGCTTCTGCTGCTGCTGCTGATCTTTGCCTTTCTTGTTCCGATGCTTCTTCTTCCCCGACGATGATGATGTAGCTGCAGTGGGGGAGGCGACGGCCACAGAGGCGAAGGCAGGGGAGGCGACGGCCTCCGTGCGCTGGAGTCCGGACTCGAGACGAGCTTCCTCAATGTGAAGGAAGAGCTCGTATGCCCAGGGCATGAGGGTGCCCTAGGCCGCCATGGTGGAGAGAACGTCGTGAGGGTAGTGGACGAAGACGTCCGCGTACGCTTCTGTGGCACCGCACTTGATGGTGAGGAGCGCGGCCAAAGGGGGTGGGGCAGAGGTCCCAAGGCGACGAAGGATATCCTCCGCCCGCTGCCAGTAGGAGGTGACCGTCTCGGTCTCCCCCATGTGCAGGGAGTTGAACTCCCGTAGCAAGCGGCTAGTCTCAGCGTCGCTGGACAGGCGATGGGAGCAAGTGAGGACGTGACACGCGGCTGCAGGGTCTGGGGTGGCGCCAGCGGTGAAGTCGCCTAAGAAGGGCTCAAGGGCGAGATGGGAAGCCGGAGGGGCGACAGGGACTAGAGCCCGGACGGCACGACCAGCGTCATAGAGCTGGTCGGCCATGGTGGCATCATACAGCAGGGTGTAGTATGCCCACAGGCCCTCACCCAGCGCCCAGATGCGGAAGCTAAGCTCCCAGATCCGGAACCGCTCGCCGGCCTGAAGCGGCGGTGGCGGCTTCTCAAAGTCCTTTTGCCTATGGCCGGCACCAAGAGTGGGGCCAAGGATGGAGGTCACTGTCTGCCGCTGGCACTGAGTCTCCTGCTGCGCCAGGTATTGCGTGGCAGCAGACACAGTTGGGCTAGCGTGCCCTGGAGGGGGTGAAGGATGGAGGCGCATTGGGGGTAGACTAAGAGACTAACGGTTGCAATGCCGCAAGCTGCTGCGTTAGGGTGGCGAGCTGTTGCTGAAGAGCAGCGAGGGGGTCAGGGTTGTCGCCAACGACGTCAGAGGGCTGCCGGCATCGCAGCTCCTCCTGCTGCTGCTGTTGCTACTGCTGTTACTGCTTTCGTTGTTGCTATTACTCCTGCTGCTGCTGCCACTCCTGCTGCTCCTGCTGCTCCTACCGCTCCTGCTGCTCCTGTTGCTGCTGCTACTGTAGCTAGTGCTGCTACTACAACAGCTGCTGCTCTTGTTGCTGCTACTGTTGCCGCTGTTGCTGCTGCTGCTGCTGGTGCAGCCACTGCAAGAAAGGGGGGGTGGGGGTCTCCCCAACAGAGGAGGACCCCTCCCTACTGGGGCTTCCAGCCATGGTGTGAAGCCCCTTTTGTTTTGTTTTGTTTTGTTAAATTTTTTTCTCTTTGTGGAGTGCTGACATTAGCAGTGACGTCTGTTGAAGGCGGTGGACGTCCTGCCCACCCTTAGGATTACTTCCCCCTTCCCTTGCCCCTCTTTTTTTGGTTTTTTTTTTTTGTGATTTGATGACGTTAGCAATGACGTCTGCAGCGGGATGCGGACGTCAATAGTGGCGGTTGTTGGGGTCGCTGCTGCAGCTGCAGTTGCTACTGCTGCTGCTACTACTGCTGCTGCCGTTGGTGCTGCTGCTCCTGCTGCTGCTACTACAGCTGTTGCTGCTGTTGCACCTGCTGACGCTGCTGCTGCTACGACTGCTACTGCTCCTGTTGCTTGCTGCGGCTGCAGTTGCAGCAGCAGTTGCTGCTGCTGTGGGCTGCTGCGGCTGCTATGGCTGCTGCAGTAGCGAAGGCAACTGCAGTAGCAGCGGTAGCGAAGCAGGTGGGGTGGGGGATTTTCTTACTCTTGCATTTTTTTTTCTTCTTCCTCGTCAGTCACAGCGGGCTGCTGCTCACTGGCAGTGAGCCGCTGCTCGCTAGCAGCGGGCTGCTGCTCGCTTCTCGCTCGCTGCGGGCAGCGAGCAGCAGTAGCCGCTGCTGGCAGCTGCTCGCTGCAGTTGTAACTACGGTTGGCTGCTGCTACGACTTGCTGCTGCGGCTGCTGCAGCCTGCGGCTGCCGCAGCCTGCTGCTGCACGCTGCTGCATCTGCTGCTTGCCGCTACTGCTGCTCACTGCTACTGTGGGCTACTGCTATTGCGAGCTACTCCTACAGGCTGCTGCTACTGCGAGCTGCTGCTGCGGGCTGCTGCGAGCTGCTGCTTCTGCCTTCTGCTGCTGTTGCATGCAACTGCTATTGCCACTGCTCGCTGCCGTTGCCTACGGCTGCCGTTGCTACAGACTGCTGCTGCTGCGTGCTGGTGCAAGTCACTGTACCTGGGTGACGTTGCTGTGTGCGTCGTCGCCCACAGGTGTTGGACGCGGCCTGCCGCTCACCTCCTCGCGTCACGTGTGGGAGTCACTGCTGCCGAAAAAAATTCGGCAGCATTTCCCCTGGCCCAGTGGCCGTGGGAAAAAATCTGACACCGCCACCAGGCGGGTCGATGGTGCCGGAAAAATCCGGCAGCATTTCCCCTGCACTCGCGCGTATGGGGGTCCGCCGGCGTTGTCTGGCACCTGTACGCCAGTCTTCTGCTGCTGCTGCTACGCTCTGCCTCTGATACCAAGCTAGAAACCTAGGCAGCAGGTTGGGGCAGCATGCGTTGTCGATGCAGCGTGCAAGCTTCCACGCTCGTTGCTTAAGTCTGCTGCCCCCTCAGTCGGCTGCTCTAGAGTCGAAGTCTGGAAGCTCTGGGCTTGTTACTCAGAAACATGCGCGCCAGTGTTAGCGCCAGAAAACAGCTGAAGACTGAATGTAACTGATTAGGAATAAAGAATGAGCAACAATGGGAGACCCCTCCAAGTTCTAGCTCCCCCCCCACTAGTTTAGAACTTGTTGCTTAGCTAACCAGCCAATCAGAAAATAGTGCTAGGCCTATTTTCTGGCAGGCAGGGTTTTCTCGGTGAGCCCTGCCAGACGCCCGACAGCCCAAAACCCGGGCGTCGTCCATTTTGCCTGAAAACTGGACCATACCATAACACTGACGCTGCAAACGCAGTCGTGCGGTCAGAATCAGCTAGAAAAAATGCTACAAGAAGTTATGGCTGCATGAACCCAGGCAGTGCCTACGACAGTCAACGATGCCAAATAGGGCCATACAACAAGAGACATGGACCCTAGGCATCGCATGATGCTGCAGACGCAATGCCACAGCCAGACACAGCGCTCGGTGCATGCAGACAGCATATACAATGGCAGAGACCCCCGGCGGCCCGACCACCGAGGAGGCTTGCCGATGGAGCTGAGCGCATCGCCAGAGGGAGGAGGGTCCAGCGACGGGTGAGTGGGCCTCAGCGTGCGTCGGCTCCACCGAGCGACACTCCAGCGGCGTCAAGTCTCGCCGTCAGTCATCTGCACGCCGATGTACACAAGCCAGGAGGACACAACAAAGTACAATGAGAGATGCATGAAAACCGATACTCTAGAGTTTTATGTCTGTGAGCTCTGGGTTTGTTACTCAGAGATGCGCGTGCCAGAGTTTGCGCCAGAAAGTAGCTGAAAACTGGAAGTGACTGATTAGCAATCAACAATGAACAATAATAGGACACCCCTCCAAGTTCTAGCTCCCGCCCAGCTCTGTAGAGCTTGTTACTCATATCACAAGCTAATCAGAAAACAACTCTATTTTCAGGCTGGTAGGTTTTCTCGGTGAGGCCTGCCAGACGGCCGGCAGCCCAAAACCCGGATGTCATCCGTTTTGCCTGAAATCTAGACCATACCATAACACCGACGCTGCAAACGCAGCCGTGCGGTCAGAAAAAACTAGAAAAATAGTAGCAAAGAGTTATGACTGCCCAAACCCAGGTAGTACCTACGCTAGTCCAATGTGCCAAACAGTGCCTCACAATATGAAATATGGACCCTAGGCAGAGCATGATGCTGTAGAAACAACAACACGGTAAGATCCAGCACCACAAGCACGCAGACGACCTCTGCGGAGCCAATGACCGCCGGCGGCTCGTCCGCCAAGGAGGCCTGCCGATAGAGCTAAGCACATTGACGTAGGGAGGAGGCTCCAGCGAGCTATGAGTAGGCCTCAGCATGCGTCGGCTCCACCGGACGACACTCCAGCGGCGTCAAGTCTCGCGTCAGTCATCTGCACGCCAATGTACACAAGCCGGGAGGACACAACATAGTACAATGAGAGACGCGGAAAAACAAACCCTCCCCCATTACTCACAGGCGCAGTGCACATGGGCAGGCAGCATCACATGTGACGGACAAACTCCTCAAGGGCACATGGATATGGAAGGGAGGACAAAGGGTGCAACTCAAGGATGCACACCGACTGAACTCACAGCCTTCTTGAACGAGTCGCGTTTCAGTGCCTTGGTCAAGAAGTCAGCCAACTGCCGTGCTGTCTCAAGCCACACAATGCTTATGCTACCGTCATGCAACAACGAACGTACATAGTGATACTCAACATTGATGTGCTTTCTGCGTGTATGATACACGCCGTCATTGTCGGCGATGGCCATGGCACTCTCATTGTCACAATGCAACGTGATGGACGTGACGGGCTGACGCAGCTTGGACAACAGACGACGCAGCCACACGCTCTCACATGCGCCTGAACCAAGGGCTATGTGCTCAGCCTCAGCGGTGCTGCATGCAATGCACCCCTGCTTGCCACTGCGCTAGGACACCGCTATGCCGCCAACCAGAAAGATCCAGCCTGTGCGGCTCTTACCGTCAGGACTGTCGGCCCAGTCACTGTCGGTGTAGCCCACTGCGACAACAGACGGCTGTCGGTGGAACATGAGACCTCGCCGTAGAGTTGAGACAACATAGTGCAGTTTTCGGATCGCGGCCTCGAAGTGGAGGTGATGCGGTTCCTGAGAGAACTGAGCTAGTAGGTTGACGGCGAATACGATGTCTGAACGCGTCGTCGTCGCCAGGAACATCAGTGACCCGATGATGCGCAAATACACGGTCACGTCTACTGGCTCCCCCACCACAGTTGGATCAGAGCATCGCCTGACCGTCGGGCAACATAGGTGAGGATGCTCTCGGCACGAGGGACAAGTCCTTAGAGAAGCGTCTGGACAGGGTGCTGACGTAGGCAGCCTGATGGACATGTAGTATGCCCGCGGAGCGATCATGCTCAAGGTCCATGCTCAGAAAGACTCGCGCTGGCCCAAGGTCTTTCATCTGGTAGGCGGCGTGTAGCAGGTCCTTGACCCGCTAGATGGCAGCCGCATCCGGTGATACAATGAGCAGGTCGTCAACATAGACCAAGACGGCGACGAGCATTTGACCTTGCGGGCTAATGAACAGCGCGGGGTCGGCAGAGCTGCGCAAGGAAGCCGCCACTCAGAAGCGTACGACTGATCTCTTGGTTCCAGCAGCGCGGGGATTGCTTCAAGCCATAGAGGGCTTTCCGCAGCTTCCAGACCTTGCCAGAGCCGTCGTCAAAGCCTAGGGGCTGCACCATGTAGAGCTCCACGCCCTCCAGTGAGCCATGGAGGAAGGCGTTGCTCACATCCATCTGATGTAGTTCCCACCCATGCTGTGCAACCAGGCTGAACAACGCGCGACTGGTGGAGAACCGACCGACCGGTGCAAAGATCTGGTCATAGTCGATCCCAAGTATCTGAGCAAACCCCTTGGCTGTGACACGGGCTTTGTACTTGTCTAGAGACTCGTCTGGCTTCCATTTCTGCCAAAGAACCCACTTGGCACCGATGGCCTTGCGGCCCGGGGGAAGGTCGACGAGCTCGTAGACGTGATGTTGCCGGATGGCAGCTAGCTCGTCGGTGCACGCCCGCTTCCCAGTGTGCGGCCTCGGGAGACGCCCGAGCCTCGCGCAGGGTGGCTGGGTCCTCTGGTCGCTCAGTGGGGTGGACAGTGAGGGCATGCGCGTTCCGTGCCGCTGGTGGCAGCTGCGTGAGTGCGGCTGTAACGGCATACCGGTGTTCTTGATGGAGCATGGCGTAGCCCAGAGCCGCCCCTGGATGTAGGTCCACAATGACCCACAGTGTGGCCAAACCAAGAGCCTTGGTGCCGGGGTCCCCACTCACGACCATGGGAGTGGAGCCACGTCTCTGAGGCAGTGGATCTGCATCTCCCCCAGGGGGTCGTGGGGTGAGAGGACGTGTAGAGGTGGCCTGAGTGCTAACTTTCAAGACCCTGGGTCTGAGGCTCCCGCCTGGACCAAGTGTGTAGCGAGCCGACACGGACGTGGGAGCCTGCTCTGAGGGGCCGACAGACGCAGATGGGGCGGTTGACCCGGAGGGGCCGGTAGACACAGATGGGGCAGCCGGCCCTGAGGGGCTGGCGGACACGGACGGGACAGCCGGCCCTGAGGGCCTGGCGGACACGGACGGGGCAGCCGGCCCTGAGGGGCTGGCAGACACGGACGTGGCAGCCAGCCCTGAGAGGCTGGCGGACACGGACAGGATAATCGGCCCTGAGGGGCTAGCGGACACGGGCGGGGCAGCCAGCCCCGATGGGATGGCGGACACAGACGGGGCAGCCGAAGCCAAGGGGCTGACTTCCACCGATGGGGAAGCCGACCCTGAGGGGCTGGCGCACACAAACCGGGCATCCGGCCTTGAGGGGCTGGCGGACACGGACGAGGTAGCCAGCCCTGAGGGACTAGCGAACACGGGCGGGGCAGCCGGCCCCGAGGGGCTGGCGGACACAGACGGGGCAGCCAGCCCCGAGGGGCTGACGTCCACCGATGGGGAAGGCGACCCTGAGGGACTGGCGGCCACAGACGGGGAAGCCGACCCTGAGGGACTGGCGGCCGCAGACGGGGAAGCCGGCCTTTTAGGGGCTGGCGGACACGGACGGGGCGGCCGGCAAAAGTGGGTCTGTGGACGCAGGCGATGGACCACCCGGACGCGGGAAGACGGAGGACGAACTCACTACTCCCCCATGCGACGGGAGGAACATCGACACGCCTGAGCGAACGAGGTCGCGGGGAAACAGGTCCTCAAAGAAGAGGGCATCCCGAGACTCGACAATGCAACGGCGAGCGGGATCCCAAAATCGCCAGGCTTTCGACTGATGAGAGATGTCGAGGAAGGTACACGGGTGACCGCGAGGGTCGAGCTTGCCACCATGGTGCAGGGCAGGCAACCAGACGATGGCGACGCAGCCCAAGACGCGGGCTGGACGCAATTCGGCGCATTCTCCACACCAATTCTGGTATGGGGTGGACTGACAAGGAATGGGTTCATGGGGAATTTGGTTCCAGACCCATGTCATGTAGGTCATGGCCTCAAGGTAGAAGCCGTCAGAGGCGCCGGATTCGACCCGCTTCGTACGGACGGCGTCGGCCATGGTGCGGTTCCACCGCTCAGAGACCCCGTTCTGGGCGGGCGTGTACGGCGCCGACGTCTCATGATGGACACCACGGGAGGCAAGGAAAAGAGTGGTCTCCCCCAGAAACTCGCCCCCGTGGTCTGAGCGGAAGGGGCGGAGGGAGCGACCACACTCGCGTTCAGCGCGGACAAGCCAGTCCCAAATGGTGGGCGCGATGTCGCTTTTCTGTCGCAGACAGAAAACCTAGCGATATCGAGAGTAGTCGTCCGTAAGGGTCATAACGTAACGACCGTGCTCGACGACAGACTATGTCGGGAGAGGACGTGTGACGTCAGAGTGGACGAGGTCGAGCGGGGCGGACGCTCGAGAGGCAGAGAGGGGCTATGTGGAGTGGTGCATCTTGCCCTGAGCGCAATCGATGCACTCAGTGGGGCACGGTAGAGGAAAGGAGGCTGAGTCAAGACCTGTGGCTGGTTTTATGTAAAGCATGCTGTCAATAGTGGCAGAGTAGACGTGATAGAGGCGGCGATATAGAAGACGCGTGTGTTGTGGAGACAATGTGCTGGTGACGAACACGTGGCCAGTGTCAGTCGACAACGAGGAGACAGAGGTGGGAGCAGACAGATGCGGTACATGCCATAAGTTGTCATGGGCGGTGGCATGCAGGACAACACGACTGGACGGACGCAGCAACACAGTGCCCACGCCACGTGAATGCAACACGTCCATGCTCATGCGATCAAGGGAGGTGACAGACAGGAGGCTGAGCGGACACGGACGGGACAGCCGGCCCTGAGGGGCTGGCGAGCACGGACGGGACAGCCAGCTGAGGCCAGGAACGAAGAGAACATCAGTCAAGAAGACGTCACCCGCAGGACCATGGAAACGAACGACGCCGACACCACGAATGGGCAAGACCTGACCAGATCCCGTCCAGACCCCGGCAACATCGGTGACGGGACCAAGCACACTCAAGGCCTCGCGCGAGGCTGTCATGTGATGCGTGGCCCCAGAGTCAATGCTCCAGGTCTCTGACGGTTCCTGGACCGGAGAGGCCACGTCGCTGGCAGTCACATTGTAGTGGGCGAGCGACGCTGACAAAGTGGACGGAGGTGCAAAGCGCGAGTGCCAGTCATCTAGCCAGGCAACATCGTCTCAAAGAGGAGCGGGAGAAGAGAGGGCGGCACAGGATGGGACAGGCGAAAATACAGGCCATGTGCGCAGCAACGACTCTATCATGTAGGGTGGGGAGGAACTGGCAACGACGCAACTCGCACTTCCCTTGGGAGGAGGGCGAGGAAGTCCAAGCTGGAAGGTAATGAACTGCTCAAACTGGCGCTCGTGGGCGGGGGGGCCGACGGAGTAGACCGACTGCGGTGTGATGGTGCCAGAGTCGGGGAAGGGAGAGGAGGAAGCCAGTGACGAGCAGCGGGTGCAGACAACTGTGAAGGATGCTGAGGTGGGTTCGTCACGAGTGGCGTTGATGTGACAGGAACAACGGCTGCTACGCCGCTGGTGGCAAGGCGGCGCTCGCGCTAGCGACGCATGGTGGCGATGACACATGCCTCGTCAGTTGGAAGTGGACATGTGTACCATCCGTGTCGAGACTGGCCACAGTTATGGCAAACAAGGTTGGCGCTGCCAGATCCGTTGGTCTACTGCTAAGTGCCCTTGCCCTTCTTGCCCTTCTTCTTCTCCTTGGTAGGGGAGGAGGCGCTGGAGGATGCTGCTGCTGCTGGGGAGAATATGGTCACTGACGTGATGACAAGAGCGGCGACGGTAGGAGCAGCGACGGGAGGGGAGGCGAGGGACTCTCTGCGATGGATGTGTGACTCCTGACGAGCTTCCTCGATGCGAAGGAAGAGCTTGTACGCCCAGGGCATGAAAGTACCCTGGGCGGCCATGGCCTCAAGAACGTTCTGGGAGTAGTGGACGAAGATGTCGGAGAAGGAGGCGGTGGTGTCGCGCTTGATGGTGAGGAGCGCAGAGAGGGGAGGTGGCGCGGCGTCTCTAAGGCGGCGGAGTAGGTCCTCTACACGCTACCAGTAGGAGGTGGCCGTCTCGGTCTCCCCCATGCGAAGAGAGTTGAACTCCCGGAGCAGACGGCTGGTCTCAGCATCGCTGGACAGGCGATGAGGGCGAGTAAGTACGTGCCAGGCCGCTGATGGGTCAGGGAGGGCTCCGGTGGTGAGATCGCCGAGGAAGGGCTCGAGGGCGAGGAGTGAGGCTGGAGGCGAAGGGGGGACGAGAGCACGCACGGCGCGACCGACATCGTAGACCTGGTAGGCCTGGGTGGAGTCAAAGGGTAGAACGTAGTAGGGCCATAAGTTCTCACCCTGTGTCCAGATCCGCAAGCTGAGTTCCCAGCTCCGGCATTGGTCGCCAGCTTGAAGCGGTGGCGGTGGGGTTTCGAAGTCCTTTGGCCTGCGGCCGGCACCCAAAGTGGGGCCTAGGACTGATGTCACCGTCTGGTGTTGGCGTAGGGTGTGTTGCTGCGCCAGGTACTGTGTGGCAAAGGACAGGGCTGGGCTCGCGTATCCTTGCAGAGAAACTGGCGCTTGTTGACGTTGGTGTGTCTGCTACGGGGGAGGCTGCTACTGCAGTGGTGGCGGCTACTGCTGCTGCTGCTGCTGCCGCGACAATGGAGGTGGCGGTAGCTGTACTACCGCGAGCTGCTGTGTCAGAGCAGCGAGCTGCTGTTGAAGAGCGACGAGCGGATCTGTCGAGACAGAAGGATTGACGACAGATTGTGCAGGATGACGCTGCTGCTGCTGCTCTTACTATTACTCCTGCTGTTGCTACTACTGTTGCTGCTACTGCTGCTGCTGATGCGGTTGCTGCTGCTACTGTTGTAGCTGCTGCAGCTGTTGTAGGAAAGGGGGATGAGGTCCCCCCCCCATCAGTGAGGACCCCTCCCTGCTAGGACTAGTGAGCATAATTTAGGCGCCTTCCCCTTTTTTGTTTTTTTTTCCTCTTTGTGCTGCTGATGTCAACAGTGACGTTAGCGGTGTTGTCAGCCTACAAAGGTTGACTTCAGCCAATCTTGTTTAGAATCTGCAGGATTCCCTTGTTTTTGGTTGATAATGTCAGCAGTGATGTCAGCTATGACGTGAGCTCAACGGCTGTTGACGTCAGCAGCGGCTATTGCTGAAGCCGTTGCTCCTACAGCTGCTGTTGCTACAGATGCGGCTGCTGTTGTTGAAGCAGCTGCTGCTATTGCTACTGCTGTTGATGCAACTGCTGCTGCTACTGCTATTGCTATTGCTACTGATGATGCTGCTATTGCTACTGCTCTTGTTGCTGCTGCTGTTGCTGCTACTGCGAGTTGCTGCGGCTGCTGCTGCGAGCTGCTGCGGCTGCTACTGCGAGCTACTGCGACTGCTGTAGAAGCTAAGGTAGCTGTTGACGGGGTGGGGGGTTTTTTTTGGTGTTTTTTTTTTTTTCCTTCTTCTCAGCGAGCTCGCTGCTCGCTCTGGGCAGTGGGCAGCAAGCAACGGGCTCGCTACTCGCTGCTAGCAGCCCGCTGCTCGTAGCCAGCAATGAGCTCGTTGCCTACAGCTTGCTGCTCGCGAAGAGTTGCGGGCAGCGGGCAGCAGCAGCTCGCTACTGCTGCTCCTACAGCCGGCTGCTGTTGTTGCTGCTACTGGCCACCGCTACTGCTTGCTGCTGCGGGCAACTGCTGCTGCAAGCTGCTGCTGCTGCTGACAGCTACTGCTGCTGCTGACAGCTGCTGCTGCTGCTGCTGATAGCTGCTGCGGCTTGCTGCTGCTACAAGTCGCTGCTGCTGATGCGAGCTGCTGCTGCTGACAACTGCTGCTGCTACACGTAGCTGCCGCTTGCTGTTGTTGCCACAACTCGCTACAGTTGCCTGCCGCTACTGCTGCTACATGGTTGCTCCTGCTTCCTGGTACCGGTCACTGCACCTGGGTGACGTGCGTTGTCATTTGTTCATGTCAGACGTGGCCTGCCGCTCACCTCCTCGCATCAAGCGTGGGACTCAGTGCTGCAGGAAAAATCCGGCAGCATTTCCCCTGCGCTGGCGCGTATGGGGATCGAATTGCGTTGTCTGGCACCTGCACGCCAGTCTTCTGCTGCTGCTGCTACGCTCAGGCTCTGATACCAAGCTAGAATCTATGCAGCAGGTTGAGGCAGTAGCGTTGTTGATGCAGCGTGCGGGCTTCCACGCTCGTTGCTTAAGTCTGCTGCCCCCTTAGTCTGCTGCTCTAGAGTCTAAGTCTGTGAGCTCTGGGTTTGTTACTCAGAGATGCGCGCGCCAGAGTTAGCGCCAGAAAGCAGCTGAAAACTAGAACTGACTGATTAGTGATCAACAATGAACAACAATGGGAGACCCCTCCAAGTTCTAGC
>SZWC01019803.1:18357-36910 GCA_023375785.1 Penium margaritaceum
CCCCCCTGCGACCCGTTTTTGGCTAACTGCTGGGGGCGCTCCCTGGTCGCGACCTCGACCTGCGACCTGGTCGCGACCAGGCGACCTTCGACCAACTGCACAAGGTCGAAGGTCGAGGTTAACATAGGCACACACGTCTGTGGTCCATGCAAGCATGCATGCATGCATGCATGCTTGCAGGCATGAATGGATGCATGACGTGCACAAATCTCGTGGTTGCATGAATTCCATGGTTGCCGTCACATGCTGCACAACGTTCTGTGGTGGTCACCGTCCCGAGAACTTTCAAATCCTGGGTGCATTCCCGTGGAAAAGGAGTTCAGGTTCCAACAGAACCTCTTTGGCGTTTTTTCTCTCCCTCCTTTTCCATTTGCTTCAGTTTTTGACCACACTCCCCTGCTGATGTCCGAGTTCTGTCCCAGACAAGTGATCAATATTTGCTGTTGCTCGCCTGCTCTCTCCGCATGACCTATCCGCTGCATTGCCGCTGCAGCGGAAGCAACGACCAGACGACCAAGTTTTGGTGCCGCAGCAGACCGGGAGACGTCCTCAAAGAAAGCCCAGCCACACAGGCGGCCTCAGGTAGGAGGAGAAAACAGGAACATAATCTGAGCCTGCTACCTGAGATCTCTTACGCACTCTCTCTTGGTTGTGCCTTTGTCGTGGCCACCAGGCGGCATCCCTAGGGGACTTGGCGGGCTGGGTCAGCTGTTCGGCTGCTTACTTGGCAGAGCGCCTTTCGGTGGCCGGCATTCAGCACCTGTGTGCGGTCATCCACCAGGCATGTGTTGTTCGCGGACGTCCTGACGGCGTCGTTCATCAGGATCTGCTTGGGGGCCTTCCCTCCTCCCTGGATTCGGAGCCGCGTGGTCCTTACTGATCCTTGCGATGTAGAGCCGGTGGATGCATGGTTGTAGCAGTCTCGGCCAAAGGGCTTTGACCGAGAACGCTCTGTGCTGTGTGGATGTCGCTTGTGCCATATCTTGTTTCTGGTGGCTGGATTGGGCTGTGGAATCCTCCCGATTTTTTTTTCTCCTCGGAACAAGAGAAAGGGTTTGCTGCAGAAGAGAAGAAAAGACTGTGTTTTCTTCAGAACTAGTTGTGGCACCTAGTGAACGGAGTCTGGTATTATGGCTCTGCGCTTGCTCCCAAATCATTCGGTTCAGTGACTTCCTTTTTGGCTTTTGCGGCCAATGGCGTGGTTTTATTGTTTTCTTCAGAACCTTCTGTGGTTGTGAGTGAACTGAGTCCAGTCCAATGGGTCGGCGAGCGCTCCTGAATCACGCGGTTGGGCATGAATTCTTCATAGTGATTCAATTAGTTTTTAGCGTGCCTCACATTCCCGCACCCACACTTAAAGGACTCGTTGTTTGCTCATGCCCGGTTGCTTGCTTGTGCAGCTGCCGCAACCCAACCAGTAGTCAAAGATGCTGCTGTCTTACGCCCTCCACCTCAACTTCAGCCGCTACCAGGCATGCCTCCCCCATTCAACCCACCTCCAAGGCCTCTCCATCCTCCTCCACCTCTGGCACCTCCGCCCGTGGGACCAGCAGTCAGTGCTGCACCATCTTCCCTCGGAGACCATGGAGACGGCATGGCACCCCCTCCTGGACAACTGCCACCCTTGCAGTACCCTCCCTTCCGGGGCGGGCCTCCGGTGCATCCCCCTCAGCAGCCTCCCCATCTTCCTCCGATGGGCCCCCCACAGCATGCTGGTCCTCGGCCGCCTCCTCCCATGGGTGCCCCCTTCTTCCAGCATGGCCCACCTCAAATGCCGCCTCCGCACATGGGTGGTGGTGGCAGAGGCGGAGGGCGAGGACCCCCGCTGCTTCCACCCCGTCCGCCTTTTGGCCCAGGTCCCATGGGTGGGGGCCCAATGGGCGGTGGGGGGCAGATGGGCGGTGGTGGCCCGATGGGCGGTGGGGGCCCGATGGGCGGCGGGGGCCCAATGGGCGGTGGGGGCCCAATGGGTGGTGGAGGCCCTATGCCCCCACCTGGTGGCAACATGCCTCCCAGTGGTCCTCCAGGGCCACCTGGCGGCCCGATGTTTCCTGGTTATGGGCCACCCCGCGGCGGTCCTCGCCCACCCCAGGGTGGTTACGGTGGCCCTTGAGGTTAGGTTCTTGCCTCTAAGGCCGAAGGATGGACTTTTCCTGGAGAAGCGTGTCATTGTTGTGTGCACTCCAAGCAATCACACGCCGCAATACACCACGTGTTCGAACCTCTTTGGCTGGGCGACATGGGCTTGACCAGTGTGTTGGTCATTTTTAATTAGTGTGCTGGAGGTTCATGAGAGTTCAGTTGTGCAACCTCCCACGCATGCCTATGTGCACCTGTTCTATCAAGGGAGCCCACATTTCCGCGTCCTTCGTGTCCTGAAATCTACACCTTGCTTGTGCTGCTCTGACAGGTTGTTCGTCGCTGTGTTGACAGGAAACTCGTAATGACCTTCAGGGGAGCATGGTTGCCAACATAGGCCTATGTGTGAGCGTGAAGGACTAAACAGGAGTGCAACATCTAACTCGCAGGCTGACACCCAGATTCCTTTGGTACTGAAACAAGTGCTGAAATTTGAGAGCTAATGTTACACACCCAATCTTCCCAACCATGGAGTACCCAACTGACCTAAGAAACGCGTGGATTATCTGTTCCTGTCATTCGCTTGTGGAATCAAGCATTGGTAGGGCTGACTACATTGCGGACCTGCATGGCATTAGTGCATAAGCTATGTTTGCAAGGACGGTGGTAAAGTCACATGATTGTGAAGAGGATTGGCAAATGACTGATGCTCACACTAGACGAAGCTCACACCTTATTCGAAAAACAAGCTACAACTTGTAGCGGTGGTTGGGCTGTGGTGCGTAGAAGGTCCAGTAACAAAGATAGGGAGGGAGAGCGTGAGTGACCTTTTAGGTGTCATCACAATCTTAGCAGAGTCTAGATATTTGCTAGATTGCGGGCAGTGCAAGAAAGTGGCAATTTTGTGAGAATGTTCCTGTGTTTACCGGGCCTGTTCAAGTGCGCCTTTGCTACAAGATGCATCACCTCAAAGGCAATCGCCCACATTGACTCAATGAGGCTCAGTCAATTCCGTTTGAACTTGGAAGGTCGTCGTGCTTACTCTCTCTTTCTTGTACCAGTGTACCAGACTTAGTGGAGTTCACGAAAGACGGACTTGTGGAGTCCCAGACAACATTCGATGACTAAAATAGCTTTGCACAATCCAGCCAGATGTATTCTGATACCTCTGAAGACAATGGCTGATGCCTTCTGTGCTTTTCTCATGTCCAACTCTCCAACTCTAGGCTGATAATTCTGTGAACGGATGCATCGTGTGAGAATTCAAAAGACTTTCCTTGCCATGCTTGAGCGCAGATTTTGGACACAAGCTCGAATTTAAATAAGGCTTAATTAAGCAATAAATTGTGAACACATGTTACAACAGGTGGTGGCCGAGTTCGTCCATCAGGCCTGAACCACGTTGGCGTTCTGCGCGTGGAGGGTAAATGGCGCATACTCAAGGTCGTGGCTGTCCCCGGCCCAGTCGCCAGGAATGGAGCTGCCATCCCACAGACTGGAGTACACATACTGCGGCTTTACAGGGAATGCGGGCACTTGAGATTTGTAAACGGTACGGACCACCTCGTCGTCGATCTTCCACCTGCGGAAAAGAACAGCTTCAAATGAATACCTTGATCATTGTCAAAAGAAGGCCGTGTGCCCATACCCTTTTGGGAAACTATCTCCATTCGTTACGTACACAATGGAATCCCAGTTGTATGAAATGGAATACCAGTGGTAGTCTGCGCTGGGGTCAAACCAGAGCTGGACCACGTACTCGTTGCCTCCAACTCTGCCAGATCATTTTCTCCAATGTTGCAATTAACCGCGGTCGATTGATGCAAACGTTAACTAAACGGGAACAAACCGTACCCATTCACGTAGAAGTTGGTTTGAACAGCCCAACCGTTCTTCCCCAAGAACTCGAAGTCGATCTCATCTTGATCATGTGAGCCTTCGAGGGACGACATGTAGAATGCTGACACGATACCACTGAATAAAATAGTCGACTGTCAGGACACTGTAAACTTGAACAAAAGACGAGTCGATGCGATAGAAATTCTAAAGCTCCAGCAATATTTCTTGCCTTGTGGCGCCACCAGGCACTTTCAGTTGTGTGGTGGCGGTCCAGCCAGGACCGTACTGAGAGGTCGACCTGGCCCTCGCAGCTGCAAAACGGAAAGCTTGCTGAGTTCTGACAGATGTATGAGGTCTAAGAGACCACAGGGATTCTAAAGCCTCACACTCACTTCCAGTGTGGTCAAGGGTAATGCTCCACGCATCTCCACTCGCACTCTGCCAAAAGTGATCCTCGTTCCCGTCATCAAAGTGAATCGCGGGGCTCCAAGGTCCGCCTGACAGGATACGTCGATTTCTTTTCACGACAGGATTCCTGAAGCACCCGCATGAAGGAACGAGATCAACATCATTGTGTACGAAATTCGGGAAATGGTCCACCTGAAACAACGCAGACTTACGCCAGCGCAAAGCTGCTGCAGAGGAGGATTGCACCGACCAGAATGACGGCACGGGGTGTGCTCACGGTGGAAGCCATGGTTGCAAGAGGGGCCAAGGTGGTAGCAACCGCGAACACTGAGGGTGGATGCATGCAGTTGAGGCCAGCTGGCTTAAAAGCCGGTGCAGTGCGCTCGCGAGCCGAGTTGCATGCCTCGGTCAGCAGGATGGCTCGGTGCACCGACGTCCGCCTCCGCGTCGGGAGGAGGACGTCCGTTTTTTCATAAATTTCATCCTGCCTGCGCCATTCTCTACCCCTCGAGGATAGCCTAGGCGCTGCGGCAGGAAAACACGCCTCCTCCCGCGCCAATGGTGTCATGACCGAAGGCAACATATTAGAGATGAGCTGTCTCTAGAAAAATGGCCTCCTCTTCCGGGCCTCACTGGGCGCCGCCGTGAACAGGAGAAGAAGGAACCCAGCTTGATTCCTAGGAAAGCCTCATATGGCCCTGAGACCCATTGACGAACGAGCTATTTAGGTCACAATTCAGGTTTTCTATGACTCTCACCCCTTCGGCCCCATTACGTGGAAATAATTTTCAACAATTGCTTTGTTAGACCTTTATTCAAATAATGGATATCTTACGGTTGATCTAGGGATGCTGAAGCGGCAACTAATTGATAAGAGACTGCTAATCTGCTAATTTGTGACACCATTATGATTTCATGTTAGTATTTCACGGAATTTTATGTTCATTGAGGACGTACACGTTACGTATCACGTATTCTTCATTGGGTTGCACTCTCTTACAAAAAAAATCGTTAGAACAATTGATCAGGTGAATTCGTCTGTATCATGAACAACGACCAACTATGATACTTGTTAGTACTCCAGCATTAATCAACTTGTTAAAATGTTTTATGAGATAGAGAAGATGTCGTCATTAATAAAGAAAAAAAATCACTTAAGAATGTACCCATGACAGTCATTACGATGAAAAAAATTCAATTTATCTCAGTTTACATGGCTGAAGGTATCTTCCCAAAAGAGCAAACACGATTCAGTGGGGCTTTTGTTGGATGTATGCAAATCACACATCTTCGAGTTCATAGAACAAAGACATGAGCCTCGTGGCCTCATAAGCTTCAACAAAAATCACCAAATTCCAAAAAACTTATGCATAAACTTGAGATATTTAACATCCAGCACACACGTCAGCTTCTTACGAGATGCAGTGTCGATGAATTCAATTCGTCTAGAAATTTAAACTCACAAGACAGTCAAAGCAATGTACAAGATAAGGGACCACAACATTGATGAAATCAGTTTTCATATGCATGAGATGTTAGACCAAGGCTTCATCTAACAGTCCACTTTTTCATACCCCGTTTTGTCATACCCCGTGTTGGTACAATTTGTGAACAAAAAACTCACAAAACACGAATGTGCATGAACTACCAAGTGATGAACAATATTTTTAAATACATTTTTCCTCTCTTTGATCACATAGGATGATGAACTGAAGTCAAAGATTAAATGTATTTGGGAAAACCTGATTTTGAAGTAAATATTACAAATGTGTGTCTCGTGGGGAAAATGTAATCCTAAAAAAGATGTCATTCTTACTCCTTTGTGTTTCCTTTTACATTACCAAGATACAGACGATATTCATGGCCACAGTAAGCAAACTCTTGCGGTCTTATTTCAACAGCATTGTATTTTACGTACACAACATTATCACTTGTGGTCCTTCGCAAAAGAAAAATAACTATATTTTTTTTTAGGCTATCCAAAGAGAAGTTTTGTGTGAAAATCTCGAAGAATATGATCCGGATGTTGTTCTGTAAAGTTTATTGGCCACACTATTCGAAGTGGGTAGATTTGACTAGATCTGAAAAATGCGGTGATTTTCTCTTAGGGCAAACTTGTCCGCGACGACAACCTGACCAGTCGCCATGACTGGCTATGACGACGACGGCAGGTATGTATGACAAGAGCCAGATCCAAAAGCTAGTTTTCCAAATACGTGACGGTGAGCGATGACTGGTGGATTGATCTGGCCGGCTAATCTGACCTAAGCCATACTCTGATGTAACATAAGAGCCTCCAGCTGTAGGGAGCGATGACGGCGCGATTACAACGGGCGCGCTGTTTCTGAAACTTTTCAAACATGCTTTACTCTCTCATCGAGTTGTCGTCAGCTCATTAGCATTGACCATGGTATAGAGAACATGGCCTCAGATCGAACTAGAGGGGAGATAAGACGGTAGCCATCCGCTAAAAATTTCGGGACTCTAAAAAGGTGAGACGGCCAATCGAGCCTGGGCGTGAAAACGACCGCCCAACCGTTCAGGTCGGCGTATGGTGCCGACCACCGCTACCAGGGCGGAGCTTCCGGTAGGCTAGGAAACCAGGTAGCCTTAAATACTCTTCCTCCAGACGGACCCGACGCATGTGCTACATACAAGGCCCAGACGAGGATTATCTGGTCAATTTATCCCTCCTCTTAAAGGTTTCTGCACTTTCTCTTTTTATGCTTCACAATCTAAATGAAATATAGAGAATTGTGTCATACTTCTTTCTTCTCACACTGATCTCATTTATAGATATGCCACGTGGAAATGAGGACATAATGAATCATCAGTGCTTGAATTTTGCTAGAAACACCCTAACTTGAGTGCCAACTTTCCGATTAGCAAACTCCTATCGTATAAACACAACTACACATTGTTAGGAAAATGCTCAAATACGCATTGAACATCTGTTATTTTACAGAGTGATGCCAAGGTATGATGTTCCGTTAAAAACTACAAAAACGTGTCCTCACTAACAACAAACTACACCAAAACAAAGCCAGATCTCAGATATTGACTAGCATGAAAGATGTAGTTTTTGGATTTTCTATTTGAATATGATACAAAGTATCAGCATGGCAAGGAAATACTTATGGTTGGCCATAAGCATTTCCTGGGCTAGCAAATTCTTAGTTGTTGGAGAACATGGTTTCTCCTCAAACACATTGTTCTACAATTCAAGGAACTATGTTGCATGTCTTTGGACACTTCCAATAACACCAGTCAAAGGTGTTTGAGCAAGGAAACTACCTTTAAGAGGCGCATGAAGTATTTATGGCAGGCAAAATTGGAGTCATGTACACCAATAAAAACCCCAAAGTGATTTATCTACATAAAATTTGCACAATGTTCAGTTACCATTGAGGGAATAACATGAATTATCTTCATGCACATCATGTGCCTATATGACTCTCTTTGGACCACGCCGATCACACTACAAGAAAAAATTTTCTTGGAACTAATGATGTAGTAGAATCTTATAATGGAGTCCACTTGTTCTACCTTCTTCCATCTTCAAATTGGCGTGTTCACCGAGCGAACCAAACAGATACTCAATCAGTTACTTTACATGCTTAGCAAACTTCATGGAACTCATTAAGGAGTGATGCTGCCGGCAAGAGAGTGTTCATACAACTGAGCAAAATTAATCAGTTTGAGCATGAAAAAGTTCTCTTGAAATCCTTTGCATCCCAAAGTACTAGCAAATCACTTGTCAACATGAAACATTGTGATCTAAGGAAAACATGGGAAGAAATATAGTAGATGTTGGTGACAATGAAAGAAATAATGAAACTAGGAGCGTTTCTTCACCAATATTACCGTACTAGTACCTAAAAGGTTGAGCGAAAAAGTGGAAAATATGAAGACAAATAGTTGTGGACGTAGGTGAATTATGTACAAGGACATTTTAGTGAAGATCCGTTCGACACAAGGACATATTGTTTTTTTGGTCAGGGGTTTGGCTCGACCTTGTCTGTCCGCATATCAAACGAAGTTCGAAGTTCGAAGTTTGGAGTTTGAAATTGCCCGCGCTTGACAGCGACGCTGCGCATGCACCGACGACATTGCGTGACGCGCCTTGCGGCGCGTCACTACCCTCTGTCCATACTGTCTAATAGGCTGCACCCCTACAGGTACTTGTCATTCCTCTCCTGACCCAACCGTCACGTCCCACTTGCCTTGCCTGACCGTTCACCGACAACCCACCATGGCTGGCAAGATCACTTCCTACTTCCAGCCCGTCGACACCGAGGACTACGAAGCGCACCTTCAGCGCATGGCTGCTGAGAGCAAGGCACGTCCTGTCAAGCCCAAGACATCGAAGCGCAGGGTGGGTCGCCCCCCTCGGGTCATCGACGTGCACCACTTCGCACGTGTGCCTATGCCGCCGTCTGCATCTCCTGTGACGGCCGCTCCCGGTCAAGAGGAACCCATCGTCCTTGACTTTGGCGATGGCGACGAAGACATGGAGTCAAACATTGACGAGGAGCCCACGGAAACACCTGCTGCGAAACCATCTGCACCAACGCCGAAACCGAAGCGGGTGTACCACGACTGGTTTGCCGAGGGCCACATCCGCATCATCCATGCGGCTGTGGTGGACAAGCGTCATGCTACGTACGCGGCAGCCCTACAACATCTTCGTACGGGCCACCGTCAGTCCGACGGTTACTGTGTGTACGACGAGCTCAGCGACACTACAATCAGGCGTTGGTACCGCCCGGATAAGCCAAGGGAGATGCATGACCGCTTCGAGCGGATCATGCGCCTTAGCCCCAAGAATCCGGTGAGGGCGGAAGGAAAGAAGAAGCGCATGCAAGGCGGACGTGGCAGGCCCGGCTACTTCGCTGCTGTGCCCGAGCTGAAGGAGAAGATCAAGGTGGAGCTGACCCGCATGCGCACTGCTGGCGCTTCGCTCAACGCTACTATCATCAGCGAGACCATGCTCCGGCTGACGAAGGACGCATGCATGGCCGAGGTGGACGGCAAACCTTTCGAGAGGCTGTACTCAACCTCGTTCTGCCGAAAGTTCGTTCGATGTGAACTCAACTGGCACTGGCGCCGAGCCACCTCAGCACCCCAACGCATCCCCACCGATTGGGCTACACGTTGTGAGCAACTTTTCACACGTGCAGCCGTCTATTGTAGCTTGTACAAGATCGACGCGCCGTTTGTGGTCAACGCGGACCACACGGGAGTACAGCTCATACCCAGCCCTGACGCAACGTACGCACCCCTCGGATCCAAGCACGTTCCAGTCTTCGGCCGTGACGATAAGCGCAGCATCACGACGGTGCTCGCCACAACCATGGCAGGCGAGATGCTGCCATGCCAAGTGATTTGGGCGGGGAGCACCAACCGTTGCCACCCTGATGACGTTAACGCCGAGAAGGCTCAGCAACGTTATGGGTGGTAGGACACCCATACGCCAAACCGGTGGGCCAACACGGACACCACGAAAGATTGGTTTGCGAACGTGCTTGACCCATGGTGCGCCGTGAAGTGCGCAGAGCATGACAAGGAGTATGGGAAGGACTATGTGCTCCTCATCCTAGATGCATGGAAGCCGCATGCATCGGGGTCTTTCCAAGCATGGGTCAACGAGCACTACGCATGGGCCAAGCTTGTGTACATTCCGGGCGGCTGTACCAGCAAGGTGCAGCCATGTGACGTGGGGCTGAGAAAGCCGCTAAAGGACAAGCTGAAGGAGTCGTACCCCAAGTTCATGGCGGAGACACTCCTCGAACACTCGAGGGTGGACTTGGGCATGAAGATGGTGAAGGAGGCAGCTGCAGGATGGTTGCTTGATGCATGGCTTGGACTGTACAACCGACCCGAGCTCGTGAAGCGTGCGTGGACAGCTGTAGGCATTGATAAAATTTTGAAGCAGGAGTATCAGCAGGAGGCAGCAAGTGACATGGTCACTTTTTCTGTGCAACCCCATTGTTAACGGGTTTGAGGAGGATTTCTTCAATATTCTTGCTTCGCTCTAGTTTTTGTAAAGTACTGTGCTGATTAAGAAATGTTGTCGGCTGTCTTTTCTGTGATCCGCTCGGCAATTGCTTGACCATGACGTGTGCGTGTACGCTGTTGTCGGAGTTGATCGCGCGTTGCCTCGCGAACTTGTCATAATGCATCGCATGTGTCCCACACACACAACAGAGCGTAGGGACAAATTAACAAATACGACAGTGACCTGAATTAGGGAGAAGGACAAAAATACGCCACTTAAATTAGGACAAAGCCAAAACATTATGGAAAAAATTAATTAAAGCACCTTTTAGATACTAGTACGGTATTTCCATTTTACTGTTGGAGATTGCAACATAATCAACATTGTGGATTTGATCTCCATAAAATCTCATACACAAAATTCCACACAAAGTAACCTAGACCATTCGATATCTAGGAGATGCACACACAGGTCTTTGTAACATTTTTCTTTCCCAACAACTTGGTTATCCATCAGTTCTCCATGTCAACTACCGTAGTGACTCTAACTTTCACTCAAATTCTCAATCAGAATTTAGTGGTGCTAGCTTTCACCCAAAAACAGGCCGTCTTCAATTTTGGGCACGGTCACCCATCCCCTTTCACAAAATGAGGAGGAGAACTGACTTTCACCCATCGTTTACGTCTTTGAGGGTGTAAATCACCGCGTCCCACCTTTTGAGTCCGAACAACGAGGCTCATGCGGCCAAAAGTGGACATTTGCGAGCAACTGTCGTGCTACAGCTGAGTTGGTTGCGCCACAACAATCTAACCTTGCACCTCCATGGGCGTGGTGACCACTTTCGTGGTAATGAATGAGTCATTAAGCAGGGATTTTGAGAAGGCTTTGAACCGAAACATAACAGGCGGAGTACCTTTGTCCAACTTGAATTTCAAAGGTGTTCCTCCCATACGGAGGAAAGTTACTTAGGACACACTTGGGCGAATTAAAATAATTATTTTGAGCAAAAGTTAAAGTCAGTACGGTAATGTTGTATCTATGTCATGTAGAAAGTTTTTATCAGTTGATATACCCAGCATGAACAAGGAGATGGGGAGAATAATTGAGGACTTGCTAAAAATTTAACAGTGTGACAATGTCATAGATTATCTTGTCAAGCACAAGGGTTAGGCCGCGCCTAGAATAATTGAATCCTTATGTCGACCAAATGCAACCTTTTGTTGGTAACCTTATCAACGATTTTTTTTTTCACCATTTTCCATCCTAGGATAATGCCGAAAGAAGCCACACTTGATGCTTTCATATGTGAGTCCTAAAACTTAATGGGTGGAAATATTTTTTATCACATTGGTCCTCCGCTTCACTTACGTGTTCACAAACATGCTCAAGTTGGATAATGAATTCGGATTACTTGCATCGCCAATCAATGTTTCATTATGACAAGTTAACAAATCGCCTAAGAAGAAGTCCACAAAAAGTACAATGGTTTACAGGTTGTTCGAAGACCCCAGCTAGTGCACGACCACTTTCTAAACTGTGACATGAATATTATACATAAAAATAAAACCCCCTTCTATTTTTTAACAATCATCTCGATCTAGCCACTTGGTTCACACCAGAATGCATGGCTGTGAACGACTAAGCCAGCATACAGTGAAATGCCAACTACAGTGGTTAACTACTTTATGTTTGTGTGTGGAATTCAAGCTGTGTGAGACTTGCATGGTGGCATGCAATAAGTTGTGCATAGCTGATCCCCATGATGCAAGAAAAAATACCTTGTTGCTCATGTGGCTCATCCAAAATTTCCCCAAAACAGGATTCATCCATATGTGGCTCATATAGTATTTTGGTGGTAGATATCCGATCACGCGATGGTTTTTCTTGATGCCTTAAGAGACATCCTGATATTTTCTTTAGCTTCATCGGTTAAGGTTCATTGTTTGATCACACTCTAATCCTCTTTTTCTGTTGTGTTTTTTGCATTTTCTATCTCATTCATACCCGGGTTCTGTTTGAATTTCTGTGGTGCTCCAAGTGACCTAATTTGGATTGATTTGGTTTGCTGGTGATGTTGGCTCTCTACCACATTGTTTGTACATGATTTAGACATACTTTTTGTTTTCTTTGTGGTGGCCATCCATGCACTCAAATGCACCCAGTTCCTTGCAAGACAGTGCATAGTTGTTTTAATGGTTTCTGTTGTGCGTTTACTCCCCGTCAGTCGGTTTGGATGCGATGGGGATGGTAGGGTCTGTTGGGTTAGCCACAAGTCTCCATGATGTGAGTGCAGTTAGGCTTGCTATACTTAGACTCGATCAACAAGTAGAAATTGATCACTTCCTACGTTTTCAGCATTCAGTTTTCCCACATCTTTTTCTCTGCTAAGCTACCTCACTTCTTTCATGTGCTACAATGGATGTAGCGTAGCAGCTCTCTGTGACTAGGGTAGTTATAGGATCAGATAACAGAATATCTGGAGAACTTTGAACATCTTGGGATGTTTCAATTGGTTAAAGGTTAGTATACAATCAAATGATGGTTTCCGAGCACCAATACCTGGACTCCACATGTTGTTTTTGGTAATTCTCTCCTTTTTTATGAAGAGGGAGAGTCATGTTGTGGTATGCCGGATCTTAGGTAGTGATTGCATGGGAAATCAAATTTAGACGGTGTCAACAGGTACTCGCCAATCGCAAAGTCTTAGACATGTCGGTTGAGGGTCATGAAATACTTTGAAAGCGGTCCACATGAAGAATTAATTGAAAAGAATGGATTTCTTAAAGAAACATTTTGAACTTCTCTTTCCCATGTTACTCAAATGCCTGAGGGCCTGGGTCCTTTTCGGGCTTGCTTCCTGATAAGGTAGCTTTCCTGCCACTGCCGGTTATGACCAAAAGCTGAAAGAATCAGAAGCCACCTATTATCGATGATGGCAATCTGCCGGGACTTTCATAGTGCATTATCTTTGTCCAAAAGATACTAGTGTGCGCAATGCATGATGCCGTATGTGAGGATTACACCTTTCTAAAGGCCACTAGGTACATGGAGAATATTGCTAGCCGAATTCTTGCCTTGTGCTATCCACCTTCTTTTCAAGATGTATCAACTGCAATTGTCATGCGGCTCTCTGATATCCTGTTTGATAAATCCATCCAGATTGATCTCGAAATCGCTAAAATAAACTCAAAGGTTATATCATCAATTCCTTTAAGGGTTGTTGTCTATGATCACATCTTATATCCACTGGTCCTACCGTGACGTTGCAGGCTCTGGCGACATGCCAGTTTACTTACATTCTGGGTGAGAGGAAGTACAATATTACAATTTCACAGAATGCCTGACCAGAGTTGGAGGCGTGGCTGGAATCTCACCCTGATGATCAAGATTATTTCATCACCATTACACTAGAGTAGAAAATATGATTTTTGCAATGTGCAAAACCTTTTCTGTTTCGAGGTCCATGCTAATCAGACCTGACGGTACCTGGAAGAATTGTTCTTTTTCCACTTTCATGAAGACGCACTCACTGACAAGCACAATGGAACCATTTACGACACTGATGTGTCCCATGAGGGAGACATGCAGCTAACTGTCTTCCAAACGAGCCTAAAATTCCATCGCACTAACAATGCACAAGCACTTAGTAGGCATCATCCAGTGCATTTTTTACATCCTCAATCACCAGTAAGTTCACCTCCTTTTCTTTGCCAACTACATCCTCAAGCGCATGCACAACACCAAAAACACCCTCATCACCATCCAAAATGCCAATAATATGTTTCTCCCCTATTCTACATGTTCCCTTCCGTCTCTAACCTTAGATGATAAAACCCCACACACATGTGGCCACAATCTCCGGGTGATCCATATGTCAGCCGTACTTGCTTGATCCCACTAGATCGCCCAAGGTCCAATCACTAGAAACACTAAAAGAATCTCCTACCCCTCATGTCCCCTTTCATACTCTCTTGTTTGCCTCCACACTCTACTCCATCATTGCCATTTAACACCATTTCTACACCTATACAAGACAAAAGAAATTAACCAAATCACCTAGTTCACCATGGTTGGGAGAACATCACAAACGACAGGCACCTTCAACCTTGAAATGACACTTATGCGCCCGCTTGACCTCTCCCAAGTCAAACACAAACTTCAATCTCCAAAAAATGAAGCCCCCCCCCCCCCCCCCGCTGGAGCTTAATGTTTTGCCCATAACTACAACTCAACATGGTTCAAATGAAATATAATGGGATAAACTCAAATTTAAATAAAAACATGCTCTCCTACTTCCGCCCATTTTCAGATTATTCTTTTAAAAAGGCTCAAAATATTACGGAACATAAGTGTATTGATAACAAAAATGTTTCACTTAAATTGGACTGTATTTGAAATAAAACTAACCCGAGTTTACTATTCTAAAATGCGATTGAAATTGCTTATAAAACCCGTGTGACCTTAGTCGGCAATAAGGTTCATCACTTCCTCTAAAAACATAATTTCCATGTCCTAGTTCCCACAAATTTTCACATTACTAATAAAGAATCCCTCTCATACTCACAACCATATTTCCAATATAATATCCTGGTTTACCTTTCTCTATCCACTTGTTCTTCAGGCATCATCGTTGCCACGAAAAAACATATCCAAGCACATGACCCTACAGTGCTCATTCTCGGCCGAGTATTTTACCCCCATCAGTATATCTCGGAAAATTATGCTCTACCCCCATCCCACGGAGCACCCTCTCTTCCAAGAAAAACCTTAAAACTATTCCTGTAGTGGACTGGATGGAATCCTTGGCTGACTAGGCCAAAACTGCGGTGCTTGAGGATCACCAACCCTCAAGCCATCCCGTCTAACTTCCCAGAGGCCAGGGACCCCGCTCGAGCCACGTGGTACTGGTCATGAGCTACACTCCCCCCCGCTAGAAGTGAGCCGTCCTCTACATCCACAAGATGGTCTTGAACCCCCAGTGCTTTGATAAACATATAGCGGATTGGATGGAATCCTTGGCCGACTAGGCCAAAATCTTGGTGCTTGAGGGTCACCGGCCCTCAAGCCTTTTTTTCCAACCGCCCATAGGCCATGGACCTCCGCTCGAGCCACGTGGTGCCAATCGCGCCCTATGACCCCCCTTGTGTCTAATATCAGGTGGAGATCACCCACTATATTGACCACATACCCCCAGCACAAGTCCTCGATACAAACACCTTATCGGCCATGTTTGCAAGCCTTGAGGTCATAGACTCCTTTTTCCTCTTCCATCCCTCTGCTTCAGCATACAACTATCGCTTTCTCCCCACCAACACCCATTCTCTTTACAACATATATCATCACCCGAATGTACTAAACTTGATGTTGAACATAGAAAACATTTTAGGCAAAATTATTTTAAACACTCTTCCTTACATTACACTCCAAGATAAAATTGTCTTTGTCCCAAGACACAACATTTAACATGCACTCACAAAAATCTCTGATTTTCATCTGAGGGTGCACAACGGATTGGATCCGCGGATCACATAATGGATCCAGAATCCCGGGTCCAGATCGGATGTTCAATCCGCGGATCTGAATCCACATCCTCGAATTCTTCACGATCCACGGATTGCCTAGGATCTTCATAGTACAAAACTGTGCGCTTTGCATTGACCACAATTATGCATTCACAAAATCGTTTTCATAGTTTCACAATGTACACCATGAAATTGCACACTTCCACAAGACTGAAATGGAACCATGTGGTAACATCACCATGTGATAGAATTAGTTTCTGACCTATCCACTAGATGCAGCAGTTACCACATGCCATGCACAACTTACAAACTGGACCAATTAAGGCATCATGGTGAATCATTATCTGCTTTAGTCACTGATTGCACCATCCACCATACACCATCTCTAGTATGCACCACTTACATACTGCACCAATCAGGGCATCATCATAACCAGTGCCTGTCAAACTCGCTGATTGCACCATTCACAATACACCATCTGCATTGTCCATGTTTCTAATGCACCATTAATATTCATGAGGCATAGACAGAAGCAAAGGGTAATACAAAACAGATTGGTGAAGGAAAAAGCGGAGAGAATTGACTTGATTGAAAACAATGGCTCATGTCATCTCCATCACGTCTCCGTCATAAAATTCCCCTTCTCCTTCACCCTCTGCCTCTTCCTCCCCATCTTCGTCATTCACAAAGATACTGACCAGGTTTGCTTCCTTTGCTTGCCTCCTCAACTCCTTGATAGACTCCTCCTTGTCCGTGAATTCCTTAGCCACCATCCCATGACGGCTGACTGGGAAATCTAGAAGGGAGAGCTCTTCGATCCAAGACTTCATAGTAAGTAGATTCTCCATTGTCAGATGGGCCAGCGAGTGCCTGAATTCGATTATCACGTGCCTGCCAAGAGACAAACGCCGCTCAGATGGTGTGGATATGCCGGGAACAAAAAACACGTCAGCAGCCGCAAGGGACAGCAGTGGGAATTTCTTCCAGAGCTTCCTGAAATGTTTCAGAATGTGGCAGTGTGGAAACTTATTCGGGAGTTTGTTCCATTGCTCCACCTCCTCCTCCAGGGAGGATGGTGAAGCAGTAGCTGCAGCAGGAACTTCAGGCACTTCAAACATGTCATCCATAGGATCTGCAAGTGCTGCCTCCAACAGCGCATCGTCCTCTTTGTGCTGCCGCCCAGGTCGTGGATGCAGCTGGGGGGAGCAGCAGGCAGAGCAGGTGACACAGCAGTTACGATGGATGACGACGCTACTGCAGGCGCGGAATATGGCGGCGGCAGTAGCTGAAGTTACCCCCGATAACAACTTCTTGATGCGCACGCGGAACGTGGCAGCGGCGACGACAATCTGTTGCAAAATTGTCATGTGGCCCGGCAGGGTTGCTGCTGGGTTGGCGTGCCAGAACCCTTACTGCAGCCATGTTGACTCCATTGCGAAAAAGCTGACATTCTTGTTAATGACGTGCTTCAAGACGCACGTCTGGAAGTACCACATGTCAAAAGTGGCCCCCACTGTAGCAATACCACGGAAAATGACTGTGTTCTCAGGGTTGACCTCTGCTACTTCAACAGTGGCATTCACAACTGTTGTTGTTGCTTTTTGAGGTCATGTAGTGCCTGCAGCTCTTTCAACTTCCTCCAGGAGAACATCTTGGGGGCAGGAATTGCACTTCGCCTGAGGGTCATCGGCTGGACTATCAGCCACCTATGTGAAATATGTCCAGATGACCGAGTGGTCACCGCCGCGTTTACTCTTGTCACCTGCCTCAGCCTCCTCAAGCTCATCGCTGTCTCCCTCGTCGTAATCATCGTCGGCTGGACGATTTGGCTCAGCGGAGCATGCCTCAGCCATGGCAGAGTGGTGTGCTCGGACGTGCGGGCGTTGGTGTGCATGGGTGAAAACGACTGAGGCCGAATTCCTGACTTGTAGGAGCCTGATGGCAGTAGAGTGGCTCAGCTACTGCAATGGAGGGGACCGGGACTGACCGTGACTTGCCAAGGCTGAGGAAAATTACGTTGTGTCATTTTGACAAATAAAACCCTCAAAACCATTCAATGGGTTTTACCACCGGAAACCCCCAAACTACACAATCCATACACATGTCTAGTGTTCATAATCGAGATCCAGTATTGAACAGAATAGAACACAGCTAGACTAAACCACAAACAAATAATCTCACTTTAAACATGGTTCAATTGCTTTGCGCGGTGTAAACTTCACCACTATTACTTCTCAGAACCCTAAACATGGCGTCGTGAATAACGCAAAATCTCCGGGTAAGCATATATTCTCATAGCACATGCAACGGACCTCGACCGCAGCGGATTGATTCGAGGTTGCCACGTGCAACGGGACGATGCGAGGCACATGTGAGGTGGACAGGTCCAGCGCAGATGCATCACGCATGTGAAACGTGATGCGGTGGACAGGTCCAGAACATATGCTTTACACAGATGAAAGCTGATAAGGTGAACAGGTCAGCCGCAGATGCATTAATCCTCAATAGTGGAGTTGTGCATGGCATCTGGTGAGGTGGCCAATATCACCCAATCAACTGTGCCTTCCTGGGTGGTAGAGTGGTTGTCCAGTAGATAGGAACTAGTCATGCGAGAGGTGGTGCAGATGTCCGTATCTCCACCTCCAAACTATGTCTTCCGAGGTCATCCAGTGTCGAACTCGACCCGGGACCATTCTTGCCCCCCCCC
>SZWC01019804.1:30473-47046 GCA_023375785.1 Penium margaritaceum
AACGTTGACCACACACAGCGGATTTCTTTGGTCAAAGGCAGTACATATGCCTACTTTGGCCGGTCATTGTGCATGGTAGCCACACCGTGCTACTACTGACTGAAGGTCGTTGTACTTGGTAGTTGAGAACCAATATTCCCATAGCATTGTTGCCTCTCCTGACTGTTTGTGACTCGTGTTATGGTTGGTAAACGTTGACCACCCATATTGAACTTCTCTGGTCATGGTCAGTGACATATGCCTAGTTTGGTTGTTTGGTGTGCATATTAGCCACAACAAGCCACTACGTATTGAAGTTCTTTGTCCTTTGTAGTCAATACATAGGCTTCCCAAACCATTGTCTCTCCCTCTGACCATTTGTGACTCGTGTTATGAGTTTTCAATGTTGACCACACATAGTGGACTTATTCATTCATAGTCAATGACGTATGCATCCTTTGGTTGGTCACTGTGCACGCTAGCCATACAGTGCCACTGCTTGTTGAAGGTCTTTGTACTTGCTAGTTGATAACTAGTGTTCCCAACCCATTGTTTTCCCCTCTGACCATTTGTGACTCGTGTTATGAGTTTTCAATGTTGACCACACATAGTAGACTTATTCATTCATAGTCAATGACGTATGCATCCTTTGGTTGGTCACTGTGCACGCTAGCCATACAGTGCCACTGCTTGTTGAAGGTCTTTGTACTTGCTACTTGATAACTAGTGTTCCCAACCCATTGTTTCCCCCTCTGACCATTTGTGACTCGTATGATGAGTTGTAAACGTTGACCACACACAGCGGATTTCTTTGGTCAAAGGCAGTACATATGCCTACTTTTGTCAGTCATTGTGCATGGTAGCCACACTGTGCTACTACTGACTGAAGGTCGTTGTACTTGGTAGTTGAGAACCAATATTCCCATAGCATTGTTTCCTGTCCTGACCGTTTGTGACTCGTGTTATGGTTGGTAAACGTTGACCACCCATATTGAACTTCTCTGGTCATGGTCAGTGACATATGCCTACTTTGGTTGGTCATCGTGCATGGTCTCCACACCGTGCCACAACGTATTGAAGCCACTTGTGCTTGCTATGTGATACTTGGTGTTCCCAAACCATTGTTTCCCCCTCTGACCATTTGTGACTCGTATGATGAGTTGTAAACGTTGACCACACACAGCGGATTTCTTTGGTCAAAGGCAGTACATATGCCTACTTTTGTCAGTCATTGTGCATGGTAGCCACACTGTGCTACTACTGACTGAAGGTCGTTGTACTTGGTAGTTGAGAACCAATATTCCCATGGCATTGTTTCTTGTCCTGACCGTTTGTGACTCGTTTTATGGTTGGTCAACGTTGACCACTCATATTGAAGTTCTCTGGTCATTATCAGTGACATATGCCTAGTTTGGTTGTTTGGTGTGCATATTTGCCACACCGTGCCACTACGTATTGAATTTCTTTGTCTTTTCTAGTCGATTCATAGGCTTCCCAAACCATTGTCTCTCCCTCTGACCATTTGTGACTGGTGTTATGAGTTGTCAATGTTGACCACACATAGTGGACTTATTCGGTCGTAGTAAGTGACGTATGCATCCTTTGGTTGGTCACTGTGCACGCTAGCCATACCGTGCCACTGCTTGTTGAAGGTCTTTGTACTTGCTAGTTGATAACTAGTGTTCCCAATCCATTGTTTACCCCTATGACCATTTGTGACTCGTGTTATGTGTTTTCAACGTTGACCACATGAAGTGAATTTTGTTGGTCATGGTTAGTGACATATGCATACTTTGGTTGGTCACTGTGCATTGAAGCCACATTGTGCCACTACATATTGAAGGTATTTGTACTTGTTAGTAGATAACTACTATGCACAAGCCATTATCTTCCACCCTGACTATTTGTGACTCGTGTTATGAGTTGTCAAAGTTTACCACACGTAGTGACATGATTTGGTCATGGTCAGTGACATATGCCTACTTTGGTTGGTCATCGTGCATGGTATCCACACTGTGCCACAACGTATTGAAGCCCCTTGTGCTTGCTATGTGATACTTGGTGTACCCAAACCATTGTATCCCCCTCTGACCATTTGTGACTCGTATTATGACTTGTCAACGTTGACCACACACAGCGGATTTCTTTGGTCAAAGGCAGTACATATGCCTACTTTTGTTGGTCATTGTGCATGGTAGCCACACCGTGCTACTACTGACTGAAGGTCGTTGTACTTGGTAGTTGAGAACCAATATTCCCATAGCATTGTTTCCTGTCCTGACCGTTTGTGACTCGTGTTATGGTTGGTCAACGTTGACCACCCATATTGAACTTCTCTGGTCATGATCAGTGACATATGCCTAGTTTGGTTGTTTGGTGTGCATATTCGCCACAACGTGCCACTACGTATTGAAGTTCTTTGTCCTTTGTAGTCAATACATAGGCTTCCCAAACCATTGTCTCTCCCTCTGACCATTTGTGACTCGTGTTATGAGTTGTCAATGTTGACCACACATAGTGGACTTATTCGGTCNACTAGTGTTCCCAACCCATTGTTTTCCCCTCTGACCATTTGTGACTCGTGTTATGCGTTTTCAACGTTGACCACATGAAGTGAAATTCTTTCGTCATGGTTAGTGACATATGCATACTTTGGTTGGTCACTGTGCATTGAAGCCACATTGTGCCACTACATATTGAAGGAATTTGTACTTGCTAGTAGACAATTAGTATTCACAAACCATTACCTTCCACCCTGATCATTTATGACTCGTGTTGTGAGTTGTCAAAGTTTACCACACTTAGAGACATTATTTGCTCATGGTCAGTGACATATGCGTACTTTGGTTGGTCATTGTTCATGGTCTCCACACTGTGCCACAACGTATTGAAGCCCCTTGTGCTTGCTATGTGATACTTGGTGTTCCCAAACCATTGTTTCCCCTTCTGACCATTTGTGACTCGTATTATGAGTTGTAAACGTTGACCACACACAGCGGATTTCTTTGGTCAAAGGCAGTACATATGCCTACTTTTGTCGGTCATTGTGCATGGTAGCCACACCGTGCTACTACTGACTGAAGGTCGTTGTACTTGGTAGTTGAGAACCGATATTCCCATAGCATTGTTTCCTNTATTGAAGTTCTTTGTCCTTTGTAGTCAATACATAAGCTTCCCAAACCATTGTCTCTCCCTCTGACCATTGGTGAGTCGTGTTATGAGTTGTCAACGTTGACCACACATAGTGGACTTATTCGGTCATAGTCAGTGACGTATGCATCATTTGGTTGGTCACTGTGCACGCTAGCCATACAGTGCTATGCTTGTTGAAGGTCTTTGTACTTGCTAGTTGATAACTAGTGTTCCCAAACCATTGTTTTCCCCTCTGACCATTTGTGACTCGTGTTATACGTTTTCAACGTTGACCACATGAAGTGAAATTCTTTCGTCAAGGTTAGTGACATATGCATGCTTTGGTTGGTCACTGTGCATTGAAGCCACATTGTGCCACTACATATTGAAGGAATTTGTACTTTCTAGTAGATAACTAGTATTCACACTCCATTACCTTCCACCCTGACCATTTATGACTCGTGTTGTGAGTTGTCAAAGTTTACCACACTTAGTGACATTATTTGCTCATGGTCAGTGACATATGCCTACTTTGGTTGGTCATCGTGCATGGTCTCCACACCGTGCCACAACGTATTGAAGCCCCTTGTGCTTGCTATGTGATACTTGGTGTTCCCAAACCATTGTTTCCCCCTCTGANTGACCACATGAAGTGAAATTCTTTCGTCATGGTTAGTGACATATGCATACTTTGGTTGGTCACTGTGCATTGAAGCCACATTGTGCCACTACATATTGAAGGAATTTGTACTTTTGAGTAGATAACTAGTATTCACAAACCATTACCTTCCACCCTGTACTTTTTTGACTCGTGTTGTGAGTTGTCAAAGTTTATCACACTTAGTGACATTATTTGCCCATGGTCAGTGACATATACCTACTTTGGTTGGTCATCGTGCATGGTCTCCACACCGTGCCACAACGTATTGAAGCCCCTTGTGCTTGCTATGTGATACTTGGTGTTCCCAAACCATTGTTTCCCCCTGTGACCATTTGTGACTCGTATTATGAGTTGTAAACGTTGACCACACACAGCGGATTTCTTTGGTCAAAGGCAGTACATATGCCTACTTTTGTCGGTCATTGTGCATGGTAGCCACACCCTGCTACTACTGACTGAAGGTCATTGTACTTGGTAGTTGAGAACCGATATTCCCATAGCATTGTTTGCCGTCCTGACCGTTTGTGACTCGTGTTATGGTTGGTCGACGTTGACCACCCATATTGAAATTCTCTGATCATGATCAGTGACATATGCCTAGTTTGGTTGTTTGGTGTGCATATTAGCCACATTGTGCCACTACGTATTGAAGTTCTTTGTCCTTTCTAGTCGATACATAGGCCTCCCAAACCATTGTCTCTCCCTCTGACCATTTGTGACTGGTGTTATGAGTTGTCAATGTTGACCACACATGGTGGACTTATTCGTTCGTAGTCAGTGACGTATGCATCCTTTGGTTGGTCACTGTGCACGCTAGCCATACCGTGCCACTGCTTGTTGAAGGTCTTTGTACTTGCTAGTTGATAACTAGTGTTCCCAATCCATTGTTTTCCCCTATGACCATTTGTGACTCGTGTTATGCGTTTTCAACGTTGACCACATGAAGTGAATTTTGTTGGTCATCGTTGGTGACATATGCATACTTTGGCTGGTCACTGTGCATTGAAGCCACATTGTGCCACTACATATTGAAGGTATTTGTACTTGCTAGTAGATAACTAGTATGCACAAACCATTATCTTCCACCCTGACCATTTGTGACTCGTGTTACGAGTTGTCAAAGTTTACCACACTTAGTGACATCATTTGGTCATGGTCAGTGACATATGCCTACTTTGGTTGGTCATCGTGCATGGTATCCACACTGTGCCACAACGTATTGAAGCCCCTTGTGCTTGCTATGTGATACTTGGTGTTCCCAAACCATTGTATCCCCCTCTAACCATTTGTGACTCGTATTATGATTTGTAAACGTTGACCACACACAGCGGATTTCTTTGGTCAAAGGCAGTACATATGCCTACTTTTGTCGGTCATTGTGCATGGTAGCCACACCGTGCTACTACGGACTGAAGGTCGTTGTACTTGGTAGTTGAGAACCGATATTCCCATAGCATTGTTTCCTCTCCTGGCCGTTTGTGACTCGTGTTATGGTTGGTCAACGTTGACCACCCATATTGAAATTCTCTGGTCATGATCAGTGACATATGCCTAGTTTGGTTATTTGGTGTGCATATTAGCCACAACGTGCCACTACGTATTGAAGTTCTTTGTCCTTTGTAGTCAATAAATAGGCTTCCCAAACCATTGTCTCTCCCTCTGACCATTTGTGACTCGTGTTATGAGTTATCAATGTTGATCACACATAGTGGACTTATTTGGTCATAGTCAGTGACGTATGCATCCTATGGTTGGTCACTGTGCACGCTAGCCATACCGTGCCACTGCTTGTTGAAGGTCTTTGTACTTGCTAGTTGATAACTAGTGTTTCCAACACATTGTTTTCCCCTCTGACCATTTGTGACTCGTGTTATGCGTTTTCAACGTTGACCACATGAAGTGAAATTCTTTCGTCATGGTTAGTGACATATGCATACGTTGGTTGGTCACTGTGCATTGAAGGCACATTGTGCCACTACATATTGAAGGAATTTGTACTTGCTAGTAGATAACTAGTATTTACAAACCATCACCTTCCACCCTGATCATTTATGACTCGTGTTGTGAGTTGTCAAAGTTTACCACACTTAGTGACATTATTTGCTAATGGTCAGTGACATATGCGTACTTTGGTTGGTCATTGTTCATGGTCTCCACACTGTGCCACAACGTATTGAAGCCCCTTGTGCTTGCTATGTGATACTTGGTGTTCCCAAACCATTGTTTCACCCTCTGACCATTTGTGACTCGTATTATGAGTTGTAAACGTTGACCACACACAGCGGATTTTTTTGGTCAAAGGCAGTACATATGCCTACTTTTGTCGGTCATTGTGCATGGTAGCCACACCGTGCTACTACTGACTGAAGGTCGTTGTCCTTGGTAGTTGAGAACCGATATTCTCATAGCATTGTTTCCTCTCTTGACCGTTTGTGACTCGTGTTATGGTTGGTCAACGTTGACCACCCATATTGAAATTCTCTGGTCATGATCAGTGACATATGCCTAGTTTGGTTGTTTGGTGTGCATATTATCCACAACGTGCCACTACGTATTGAAGTTATTTGTCCTTTGTAGTCAATACATAAGCTTCCCAAACCATTGTCTCTCCCTCTGACCATTGGTGAGTCGTGTTATGAGTTTTTAATGTTGACCACACATAGTGGACTTATTCGGTCGTAGTCAGTGACGTATGCATCCTTTGGTTGGTCACTGTGCACGCTAGCCATACAGTGCTATGCTTGTTGAAGGTCGTTCTACTTGCTAGTTGATAACTAGTGTTCCCAACCCATTGTTTTCCCCTCTGACCATTTGTGACTCGTGTTATGCATTTTCAACGTTGACCACATGAAGTGAAATTCTTTCGTCATGGTTAGTGACATATGCATACTTTGGTTGGTCACTGTGCATTGAAGCCACATTATGCCACTACATATTGAAGGCATTTGTACTTGCTAGTCAATTATTGGAATGCACAAACCATTATCTTCCACCCTGACTATTTGTGACTCGTGTTATGAGTTGTCAATGTTGACCACACATCGTGGACTTATTCGGTCGTAGTCAGTGACGTATGCATCCTTTGGTTGGTCACTGTGCACGCTAGCCATACCGTGCCACTGCTTGTTGAAGGTCGTTCTACTTGCTAGTTGATAACTAGTGTTCCCAACCCATTATTCTCCCCTCTGAACATTTGTGACTTGTGTTATGCGTTTTCAACATTGACCACATAAAGTGAAATTTGTTGGTCATGGTTAGTGACATATGCATACTTTGGTTGGTCACTGTGCATTGAAGCCACATTATGCCACTACATATTGAAGGCATTTGTACTTGCTAGTCAATTATTGGAATGCACAAACCATTATCTTCCACCCTGACTATTTGTGACTCGTGTTATGAGTTGTCAATGTTGACCACACATCGTGGACTTATTCGGTCGTAGTCAGTGACGTATGCATCCTTTGGTTGGTCACTGTGCACGCTAGCCATACCGTGCCACTGCTTGTTGAAGGTCGTTCTACTTGCTAGTTGATAACTAGTGTTCCCAACCCATTATTCTCCCCTCTGAACATTTGTGACTTGTGTTATGCGTTTTCAACATTGACCACATAAAGTGAAATTTGTTGGTCATGGTTAGTGACATATGCATACTTTGGTTGGTCACTGTGCATTGAAGCCACATTATGCCACTACATATTGAAGGCATTTGTACTTGCTAGTCAATTATTGGAATGCACAAACCATTATCTTCCACCCTGACTATTTGTGACTCGTGTTATGAGTTGTCAATGTTGACCACACATCGTGGACTTATTCGGTCGTAGTCAGTGACGTATGCATCCTTTGGTTGGTCACTGTGCACGCTAGCCATACCGTGCCACTGCTTGTTGAAGGTCGTTCTACTTGCTAGTTGATAACTAGTGTTCCCAACCCATTATTCTCCCCTCTGAACATTTGTGACTTGTGTTATGCGTTTTCAACATTGACCACATAAAGTGAAATTTGTTGGTCATGGTTAGTGACATATGCATACTTTGGTTGGTCACTGTGCATTGAAGCCACATTATGCCACTACATATTGAAGGCATTTGTACTTGCTAGTCAATTATTGGAATGCACAAACCATTATCTTCCACCCTGACTATTTGTGACTCGTGTTATGAGTTGTCAATGTTGACCACACATCGTGGACTTATTCGGTCGTAGTCAGTGACGTATGCATCCTTTGGTTGGTCACTGTGCACGCTAGCCATACCGTGCCACTGCTTGTTGAAGGTCGTTCTACTTGCTAGTTGATAACTAGTGTTCCCAACCCATTATTCTCCCCTCTGAACATTTGTGACTTGTGTTATGCGTTTTCAACATTGACCACATAAAGTGAAATTTGTTGGTCATGGTTAGTGACATATGCATACTTTGGTTGGTCACTGTGCATTGAAGCCACATTATGCCACTACATATTGAAGGCATTTGTACTTGCTAGTCAATTATTGGAATGCACAAACCATTATCTTCCACCCTGACTATTTGTGACTCGTGTTATGAGTTGTCAATGTTGACCACACATCGTGGACTTATTCGGTCGTAGTCAGTGACGTATGCATCCTTTGGTTGGTCACTGTGCACGCTAGCCATACCGTGCCACTGCTTGTTGAAGGTCGTTCTACTTGCTAGTTGATAACTAGTGTTCCCAACCCATTATTCTCCCCTCTGAACATTTGTGACTTGTGTTATGCGTTTTCAACATTGACCACATAAAGTGAAATTTGTTGGTCATGGTTAGTGACATATGCATACTTTGGTTGGTCACTGTGCATTGAAGCCACATTATGCCACTACATATTGAAGGCATTTGTACTTGCTAGTCAATTATTGGAATGCACAAACCATTATCTTCCACCCTGACTATTTGTGACTCGTGTTATGAGTTGTCAATGTTGACCACACATCGTGGACTTATTCGGTCGTAGTCAGTGACGTATGCATCCTTTGGTTGGTCACTGTGCACGCTAGCCATACCGTGCCACTGCTTGTTGAAGGTCGTTCTACTTGCTAGTTGATAACTAGTGTTCCCAACCCATTATTCTCCCCTCTGAACATTTGTGACTTGTGTTATGCGTTTTCAACATTGACCACATGAAGTGAAATTTGTTGGTCATGGTTAGTGACATATGCATACTTTGGTTGGTCACTGTGCATTGAAGCCACATTGTGCCACTACATATTGAAGGTAGTTGTACTTGCTAGTCAATAACTAGTATGCACAAACCATTATCTTCCACCCTGACCATTTGGGACTCGTGTTATGAGTTGTCAAAAGTTTACCACACTTAGTGACATAATTTTCTCTTTGTCAGTGACATATGCGTACTTTGGTTGGTCATCGTGCATTGTCTCCACACCGTGCCACAACGTATTGAAGCCCCTTTTCCTTGCTATGTGATACTTGGTGTTCCCAAACCATTGTTTCCCCCTCTGACCATTTGTGACTCGTATTATGAGTTGTAAACGTTGACCACGCACAGCGGATTTATTTGGTCAAAGGCAGTAGATATGCTTACTTTTGTCGGTCATTGTGCATGGTAGCCACACCGTGCTACTAGTGAGTGAAGGTCGTTGTACTTGGTATTTGAGAACCGATTTTCCCATGGCATTGTTTCCTGCCCTGACCGTTTGTGACTCGTGTTATGGTTGGTCAACGTTGACCACCCATATTGAAATTATCTGGTCATGATCAGTGACATATGCCTAGTTTGGTTGTTTGGTGTGCATAATAGCCACACCGTGCCACTACGTATTGAAGTTCTTTGTCCTTTCTAGTCAATTCATAGGCTTCCCAAACCATTGTCTCTCCCTCTGACCATTTGTGACTTGTGTTATGAGTTGTCAATGTTGACCACACATAGTGGACTTATTCGGTCATAGTCAGTGACGTATGCATCCTTTGGTTGGTCACTGAGCACGCTAGCCATACCGTGCCACTGCTTGTTGAAGGTCTTTGTACTTCCTAGTTGATAACTAGTGTTCCCAACCCATTGTTCTTCCCTCTGAACATTTGTGACTTGTGTTATGCGTTTTCAACATTGACCACATAAAGTGAAATTTGTTGGTCATGGTTAGTGACATATGCATACTTTGGTTGGTCACTGTGCATTGAAGCCACATTATGCCACTACATATTGAAGGCATTTGTACTTGCTAGTCAATTACTGGAATGCACAAACCATTATCTTCCACCCTGACTATTTGTGACTCGTGTTATGAGTTGTCAAAGTTTACCACACTTAGTGACATTATTTGCTCATGGTCAGTGACATATGCGTACTTTGGTTGGTCATTGTGCATGGTCTCCACATTGTGCCACAATGTATTGAAGCCCCTTGTGCTTGCTATGTGATACTTGGTGTTCCCAAACTATTGTTTCCCCCTCTGACCATTTGTGACTCGTATTATGAGTTGTAAACGTTGACCACACACAGAGGATTTCTTTGGTCAAAGGCAGTACATATGCCTCCTTTGGTCGGTCATTGTGCACGGTAGCCACACCGTGCTACTACTGACTGAAGTTCGTTGTACTTGGTAGTTGAGAACCAATTTTCCCATAGCATAGTTTCCTGTCCTGACCGTTTGTGACTCGTGTTATGGTTGGTCAACGTTGACCATCCATATTGAAATTCTCTGGTCATGATCAGTGACATATGCCTAGTTTGGTTGTTTGGTGTGCATATTAGCCACACCGTGCCACTACGTATTGAAGTTATTTTTCCTTTCTAGTCAATACATAGGCTTCCCAAACCATTGTCTCTCCCTCTGACCATTTGTGACTTGTGTTATGAGTTGTCAATGTTGACCACACATAGTGGACTTATTCGGTCGTAGTCAGTGACGTATGCATCCTTTGGTTGGTCACTGTGCACGCTAGCCATAACGTGCCACTGCTTGTTGAAGGTCTTTGTACTTGCTAGTTGATAACTAGTGTTCCCAATCCATTGTTTTCCCCTCTGACCATTTGTGACTCGTGTTATGCGTTTTCAACATTGACCACATGAAGTGAAATTTGTTGGTCATGGTTAGTGACAAATGCATACTTTGGTTGGTCACTGTGGATTGAAGCCACATTGTGCCACTACATATTGAAGGTATTTGTACTTGCTAGTAGATAACTAGTATGCACAAACCATTATCTTCCACCCTGACCATTTGTGACTCGTGTTATGAGTTGTCAAAGTTTACCACACTTAGTGACATTATTTGGTCATGGTCAGTGACATATGCCTACTTTGGTTGGTCATCGTGCATGGTATCCACACCGTGCCACAACGTATTGAAACCCCTTGTGCTTGCTATGTGATACTTGGTGTTCCCAACCCATTGTTTCCCCCTCTGACCATTTGTGAAAAGTATTATGAGTTGTAAACGTTGACCACACACAGCGGATGTGTTTGGTGAAAGGCAGCACATATGCCTACTTTTGTTGGTCGTTGTGCATGGTAGCCACACTGTGCTACTACTGACTGAAGGTCGTTGTACTTGGTAGTTGGTTTCTAGTATTCCTAACCCATTGTTTCCCCCTCTGAAAATTCGTGACCCATATTATGGGTTGTCAACGTTGACCACACATAGTAAAATTATTTGGTCATGGTAAGTGGCACATGCCTAATCTGGTTGGTCATTGTGCATGGTAGCCACACCGTTCCACTACTTGTTGAAAGTATTTGCACTTGCTAGTCAATAAATAGCAAAAGGTTTCTCCCTTTGACACCAGGTCGGTTTTTGTTTATTTGTTTCACGTAGGTGCCTTCACTAGAATACTCCCTCCCACCCCCCTAGAGGGATGTTCCGTGGAAGACCTGGAGGACAGATTCGCGACCGCATTATGACACGCCCCCCACCCCCCCACGGCTTAGGCTCGAAGGTAGAGTTGAGGTATCACAACACGGCCGCCCCCCCCCCAGGTCGCGAGCCTATTCTATATTGCGCGTACGAGGATTCAAACCTAGGACCTATCGCTCCAGAATCTAACTCTATAAGCACTAAGCCAGCTCACATGGTGTTCATATGATGTCAAAACGACATTATAAGGGTTCATATGGGTAAAGGGCATAAAATAAGGGGTTGTAAGATTATAGGGTTGTTTTCAAAAGTACGAATGATAACAAGTTCAATTTATTCACAACAAATTGATGCAGAGGAAATTTTGAATTTTGCAACTTCGAGCTTGAATAACCTCTCAACCATTGCTGCGATTGACAAGCCGTAAGAAGGAAAGTTGACAACACACAGTGAAACTCTTTTTATGATATTCAATGACACAAGAATATTTTGGTTGGTCATTGTGCATGGTAGCCATACCGTGCCACCACTTATCGAAGGTCTTTGTACTTGCTAGTCGATACCAAGTATTCCCAAACCATTGTTTCCCCCTCTGACCATTTGTGACTCGTATTATGAGTTGTCAACGTTGATCACACACAGCGGATTTCTCTGGTCAAAGGCAGTACATGTGCCTACTTTGGTCGGTCATTGTGCTTGGTAGGCACACCGTGCTACTACTGACTGAAGGTCATTGTACTTGGTAGTTGAGAACCGATATTCTCATAGCATTGTTTCCTGTCCTGACCGTTTGTGACTCGTGTTATGGTTGGTCAACGTTGACCACCCATATTGAAATTCTGTGGTCATGATCGGTGACATATGCCTAGTTTGATTGCTTGGTGTGCATATTAGCCACACTGTGCCACTGTGTATTGAAGTTCTTTGTCCTTTCTAGTCAATACATATGCTTCCCAAATCATTGTCTCTCCCTCTGACCATTTGTGACTGGTGTTATGAGTTGTCAATGTTGACCACACATAGTGGACTTATTCGGTCGTAGTCAGTGACGTATGCATCCTTTGGTTGGTCACTGTGCACGCTAGCCATACCGTGCCACTGCTTGTTGAAGGTCTTTGTACTCGCTAGTTGATAACTAGTGTTCCCAATCCATTGTTTTCCCCTCTGACCATTTGTGACTCGTATTATGAGTTGTCAACGTTGACCACTCACAGCGGATTTCTTTGGTCAAAGGCAGTACATATGCCTACTTTCGTCGGTCATTGTGCATGGTAGCCACACCGTGCTACTACGGACTGAAGGTCGTTGTACTTGGTAGTTGGTTTCTAGTATTCCCAACCCATTGTTTCCCCCTCTGACAATTTGTGTCCCATATTATGGGTTGTCAACGTTGACCACACACAGCGGATTTCTCTGGTCAAAGGCAGTACATGTGCCTACTTTGGTCGGTCATTGTGCATGGTAGCAACACCGTGCTACTACTGACTGAAGGTCGTTGTCCTTGGTAGTTGAGAACCGATATTCCCATAGCATTGTTTCCTGTCCTGACCGTTTGTGACTCGTGTTATGGTTGGTCAACGTTGACCACCCATATTGAAATTCTGTGGTCATGATCGGTGACATATGCCTAGTTTGATTGCTTGGTGTGCATATTAGCCACACTGTGCCACTGTGTATTGAAGTTCTTTGTCCTTTCTAGTCAATACATATGCTTCCCAAATCATTGTCTCTCCCTCTGACCATTTGTGACTCGTATTATGAGTTGTCAACGTTGACCACTCACAGCGGATTTCTTTGGTCAAAGGCAGTACATATGCCTACTTTCGTCGGTCATTGTGCATGGTAGCCACACCGTGCTACTACGGACTGAAGGTCGTTGTACTTGGTAGTTGGTTTCTAGTATTCCCAACCCATTGTTTCCCCCTCTGACAATTTGTGTCCCATATTATGGGTTGTCAACGTTGACCACACACAGCGGATTTCTTTGGTCAAAGGCAGTACATATGCCTACTTTTGTCGGTCATTGTGCATGGTAGCCACACCGTGCTACTACGGACTGAAGGTCGTTGTACTTGGTAGTTGGTTTCTAGTATTCCCAACCCATTGTTTCCCCCTCTGACAATTTGTGTCCCATATTATGGGTTGTCAACGTTGACCACACATAGTAAAATTATTTGGTCATGGTAAGTGGGACATGCCTAATCTGGTTGGTCATTGTGCACGGTAGCCACACCGTTCCACTACTTGTTGAAAGTATTTGCACTTGCTAGTCAATAAATAGCAAAAGGTTTCTCCCTTTGAAACCAGGTCGTTTTTTATTTATTTGTTACGCGTAGGTGCCTTCACTGGAATACTCCCTCCCACCCCTCTAGAGGGATTTTCCGTGGAAGACCTGGAGGACAGATTTGCGACCGCATTATGACACCCCCCCTACCCCCCCACGGCTTAGGCTCGAAGGTAGAGTTGAGGTATCACAACACGGCCGCCTCCCCCCCCCCCAGGTCGCGAGCCTATTCTATATTGCGCGTACGAGGGCTCAAACCTAGGACCTATCGCTCCAGAATCTAACTCTATAAGCACTAAACCAACTCACATGGTGTTCATATGATGTCCAAATGACATTATAAGGGTTCCTATGGGCAAAGGGCATAAAACAAGGGGGTGTAAGATTATAGGGTAGTTTTCAAAAGTATGAATGATAACAAGTTCAATTTATTCATAAACAATTGATGCAGATGAAATTTTGAATTTTGCAACTTCGAGCTTGAATAACCTCTCAACCATTGCTGCGATTGACCAGCCGTAAGAAGGAAAGTTGACAACACACAGTGAAACTCTTTTTATGATATTCAATGACACAACAATATTTTGGTTGGTCATTGTGCATGGTAGCCATACCGTGCCACCACTTATTGAAGGTATTTGTACTTGCTAGTCGATACCAAGTATTCCCAAACCATTGTTTCCCCCTCTGACCATTTGTGACTCGTATTATGAGTTGTCAACGTTGACCACTCACAGCGGATTTCTTTGGTCAAAGGCAGTACATATGCCTACTTTGGTCGGTCATTGTGCATGGTAGGCACACCGTGCTACTACTGACTGAAGGTCATTGTACTTGGTAGTTGAGAACCGATATTCTCATAGCATTGTTTCCTGTCCTGACCGTTTGTGACTCGTGTTATGGTTGGTCAACGTTGACCACCCATATTGAAAGTCTGTGGTCATGATCAGTGACATATGCCTAGTTTGATTGTTTGGTGTGCATATTAGCCACACCGTGCCACTACGTATTGAAGTTCTTTGTCCTTTCTAGTCAATACATATGCTTCCCAAACTATTGTCTCTCCCTCTGACCATTTGTGACTGGTGTTATGAGTTGTCAATGTTGACCACACATAGTGGACTTATTCGGTCATAGTCAGTGACGTATGCATCATTTGGTTGGTCACTTTGCACGCTAGCCATATCGTGCCACTGCTTGTTGAAGGTCTTTGTACTTGCTAGTTGATAACTAGTGTTCCCAATCCATTGTTTTCCCCTCTGACCATTTGTGACGCGTGTTATGCGTTTTCAACATTGACCACATGAAGTGAAATTTGTTGGTCATGGTTAATGACATATGCATACTTTGGTTGGTCACTGTGCATTGAAGCCACATTGTGCCACGACATATTGAAGGTATTTGTACTTGCTAGTCAATAACTAGTATGCACAAACCACTATCTTCCACTCTGACCATTTGTGACTCGTGTTATGAGTTGTCAAAGTTTACCACACTTAGTGACATTATTTGCTCATGGGCAGTGACATATGCGTACTTTGGTTGGTCATTGTGCATGGTCTCCACACCGTGCCACAACGTATTGAAGCCCCTTGTGCTTGCTATGTGATACTTGGTGTTCCCAAACCATTGTTTCCCCCTCTGACCATTTGTGCCTCGTATTATGAGTTGTCAACGTTGACCACACACAGCAGATTTCTTTGGTCACAGGCAGTACATATGCCTACTTTGGTCGGTCATTGTGCATGGTAGCAACACCGTGCTACTACTGACTGAAGGTTGTTGTACTTGGTAGTTGAGAACCGATGTTCCCATAGCATTGTTTCCTGTCCTGACCGTTTGTGACTCGTGTTATGGTTGGTCAACGTTGACCACCCATATTGAAATTTTCTGGTCATGATCAGTGACATATGCCTAGTTTGGTTGCTTGGTGTGCTTATTAGCCACACCGTGCCACTACGTATTGAAGTTCTTTGTCCTTTCTAGCCAATACATAGGCTTGCCCAATTATTATGTCTCCCTCTGACCATTTGTGACTCGTGTTATGAGTTGTCAATGTTGACCATAGTGGACTTATTCGGTCGTAGTCGGTGACGTATGCATCCTTTGGTTGGTCAATGTGCACGCTAGCCATACCGTGCCACTGCTTGTTGAAGGTCTTTGCACTTGCTAGTTGATAAATAGTGTTCCCAACCCATTGTTTTCCCCTGTGACCATTTGTGACTCCTGTTATGTGTTTTCAACGTTGACCACATGAAGTGAAATTTGTTGGTCATGGTTAGTGACTTATGCATACTTTGGTTGGTCACTGTGCATTGAAGCCACATTGTGCCACAACATATTGAAGGTATTTGTACTTGCTAGTCAATAACTAGTATGCACATACTATTATCTTCCACCCTGACCATTTGTGACTCGTGTTATGAGTTGTCAAAGTTTACAACACTTGGTGACATTATTTGGTCATGGTTAGTGACATATACCTACTTTGGTTGGTCATCGTGCATGGTCTCAACACCGTGCCACAATGTATTGAAGCCCCTTGTGCTTGCTATGTGATACTTGGTGTTCCCAAACCATTGTTTCCCCCTCTGACCATTTGTGACTCGTATTATGAGTTGTCAACGTTGACCACACACAGCGGATTTCTCTGGTCAAAGGCAGTACATATGCCTACTTTG
>SZWC01019805.1:2302-18979 GCA_023375785.1 Penium margaritaceum
CCACCTCGCGATAGCGAGTGGGTGGCTGCAAGCCACCCCTCGCTATCGCGAGGGTTGGCCGGTGGCCAGCCACCCGCTGGCTACCGGCCGGCCGGCGGCCGACTGGCTGGGTGGCCGGCGGCCGGTCAAGTGACCGGCCGGCCACCCGCCGGCGAGCCATCGGCCGCCGATCGAGCTGGTGGCTCGATCGGCGGCCAGGAGGCAGTGAGGCCTCGAGGGCCGAGGCCTGTGGCCTCGTGCCCTCGTCCTTGCTCGCCCTCCGCGCTTGTGAGAACAAGCGAGTTCGAGGGATAGAGCGAGGAGCGAGGAGCGAATAGCGCACGAGAAAAGTCGGCGCGAAATCGCCGATCGTGCCTCGCACGTGACGATTTCGCGCCGACGCGTCAAAACAGAAACTCGAGTTTGTTTAGGACGAACTACGAGTTTCTAAACCGGAAAACTCGTGTAAACTCACGAGTTCGAGGTAAAATCCCCTCGTTTTGGACCCATAACGAGGGGGTTAGGTAAAAACGGAAATGGGCCTCCGGAGACTCGAAATATTCGAGTCTCCCTGCTCTGGGTCGTTGATGACGATTGCCCCTCAGTCTCGCGAAAGGGGTAAACCCTTGACGCGGACTGAGAACGCCATTCTACGAACTCCGACGACGACTTCAGAGCAGGAGCTGGAGACACGGCCCGTTGCATACAAATTTTACATGTGAAGTATAAATACCTGGCCTTTATTTTGGATGTCAGGTTGAATATGATTTGAATCTCTTTGATAGTTGCATGACCATTTTAATAGTTGCATAACCACATGGAGAGGTATAGAGGCGCCATGTGTATGATGAGAGGTATCGTGTAAACTAAACGTTCTAGGTTACTTTAGAATTTGAAACTTCATTTAGGAAGTTTTACATAGTTGTAGATGTTAAAAAGACCATGAAAATTGAAGTGTTGGAAACAAATTTAAGTGACCACGTAAGAAGAGGAAAGTGAAGAATTATGTTTAAAGACCACCCTTCTGTTCGTATAAAAACAAAATATTGATCCTCATGTATGGAACTCAAAGGTTACCTAAAACGATGATAAGTGGACTTGAACTTTATCCCATAAAAATGGAATCATGGGTGTTATTTGAGGTCTTTTCTAGTAAGCAATCGAACCAAGACTGGATAGAAATAGGTATTAATCATCTTTCGCATGTTGCAAAATTTATCTTTCGCCATGATATAAAGTAAATGATATCATCATTTGAAATATAAGATATTGTTGCCAATTTCAAATCTTTTATATAACAATAGTCATTCAAACATACCTAAGAATAAAACAATTAGACGTAGCAATATTTGGCTAGGAATACAATGTATGAAAATTTATTTCCTTTCAGAATATATAAGGTTGAAAAATGGCACATATTCTAGAATGGATACATAATTAAATTAATTTTTCTTTTATACTCTTCAAGTTGTATTGGTGTATAGTATGTTAAGAAAACAAAACTAAAACAAGGATTCCCTTGGTTGTCTTGTAGAAAAGGGAAATACCAGTGGTTCTGGCTCAAATGCATTGTAAAAGTTATGAAGAAGGTAAAAATCCTATCTCTTCATTTGTTTCCTAGAGGTGATTCAATAACTTTTCTTGTTAGATTATGGAATGCAGAGTAATCTGATTTTTCTCTAAATAGATTAAGGGTATGTATTTTCTTTGGAAATGGGATGAAATTACTTCTCAGTTAATAGTTTTGTGGCTCTATTTTTGACAGCCATAGAAAAATAAATTTACAATGTAATTGGTAAAGTTGGGAACCGTTATTCATTTAGTAGTGCTTGTCCATTTTTCCTATAGCTTGTGGGATTTCTTGGAGGATAAAAACACTCAATCTGAAAATCATGCTTTTCTCATATTTAACATCATGATTATTTAGATATGAATTTAATAGACTATTTTCATTATCTCCTGCTATGTATTTGATTGTAAAAAAAAAAGAAACATGATTCCGTCTTTTGGAGTTTCATGTAAGACAACACCTCTGTCAAGGATGGTAGATCTTGTTGGTACATAAGAAATGTGATGATTTATAATATTTGATAGAGAGAAAGTTGTGTACTTAATTTTGGATAGAATATTGAATTACAAACATTGCATATTCTTCAATGGAATAAAAGTGACAAGTTGAGATGAAGCTTTTCAAAAACTAATAGGGGTAATTGACCATGAAAAAAATTTCACTTAGTTTTGGTACTGCATTACTCACAATGGTAGACATGATTTCCTTTCATGCATTATCTTTCTAATGGATTCATAGGAAATTATAAATCCATGTCAATATTTTATATTCTTGTAGAATATGAGGGGGCTAGGGGGATAAGAGGGGCCGAGGGGAGGCGGGGAAGCTAAGTGTCGGGTGGACACTTAGCCGTCACCGAGAGTCGGGTGGCTCTTGGTGACTGTGAGGGAAAAATCCGGGAGTTAGGTGAGGGACTGACCCCAGCTCTCGATGCTGTGAGGGGGGAGAGCTCTCGTGAGCTCTGAGGGAGGATATCTCAAGTGTCGTGAGGGGGGATCAAGGCGTAGAACGGAGATGGAGTGAGATGTGAATTGTTTTTATGAAAGAATGAGAATTGTGAGCGAGTGCAACTGACCCCATCGGGTCATGCAGTAGTGCTCGCGTGGTTTGCCACCAACCATGGTGAACCACACAGAGCTCACAGACTCGCTCATGCAAACTGGCGAGCGTAGGCCAGGAAATAGGCAAACTGTCTCATCTATGTCTAGTGTGAAACAGAGCCATAGATTAGACTACAACATAAATGAAAGAGTAGGACTAATGTAGGTTTGCTAACAAACCTACAAGAATGTCTGCTATTTTAACACGATAACGCAAGCAAGGGCAGGTGGCGCAAGTAGAAAGCTTGAATACTACTCCATTAGCGGCAACAAGCAAAGAGAGAGACGATCGGTACAGGGAGGCGCAAGCCGCTCGAACGGAGAGAGGCATTGCACAGGAGACACCAGCCATCCCCAGCGCGCAAGTGTCATTCAAAGCAACGACCTGCACGGGACTGAAGCACCCTGCCAAGAGCATACACACTGGAGGCAGTCCACCGGAAGCACCCCACCAGAAGCTTGGACAGTGCCTGAAGAAGCACCTAGCCAAGAGCACCCCCAGAAGCAACCGCCATGGTGCACTCGACCAAGAGCACCCCCTAAAGCACTAGAGCGAGAGCCATTACCAGAAGCACCGCACCAGGAGCACCCCACGAGAAGCCCCCTAGTAGGAGCACCCCATGAGGATCACCCCACTAAGAGCAGCCCACCAAAAACACGCCAACGCCGCCTGCGCCCAACCAGCTGAGGCGATCCGCCTGATGATAGGCGCCGCCCGCCACAGCAAAGAAGTCAAGGACCTGCACATCCACCAATCAGAGACACAGATTACTAGAGGAGAAAAATGCACGGGAGAGATGGAGGGAGGGGGGTGATACGGAAGCATGGACGAGGGCCAAGGATGTGGGGAGTGGCGGCAATGAGGGAGGCAAGTGAGAGAACCTTCATAGAGTAGGGGGGGAGGAAATGCAAAGCTAGCGAAGGGACAATCATCACGAACATGACCATGTGATGCCAAAAACAGTAGCAAGGAAGGAGAGAGGGAGGAGAATGATTCACCCGAGGGAGGGTAATAAGACCAACCGCTGGAATGCTAGACGTAGAGGCAAGCTGGTGAAGGGCCTTGGTGAGAAGTCGGCGAGCTGAAACTCCGCGGAGATGAAGTGAATATAGTCATCTTTAGTGGCGACGAAATCACGCACGTTATTGTGCTTGACGTTGATGTGCTTCGTAAGGTGGTGAAGAGCACAACCGTTCTTAGAAATGGCCAAACCGCTCTTCCTGTTAGTGTAGAGGGGCACAAGTGGCGTGGGGAGACGAAACTCGCCAAGGAGGCGGCGGAGCCACACAGCCTCAATTGTTGCGCCACCCTAGGCCATGTACTCAGCTTCCTCGTGCTGTGAGCAATGCAACCTTGCTTACCGCTTTGATTTTTCCAGGAAACGGTAGTGGCCCCGAGAAGGAAGACAAAGCCACTTTGACTCTGAGTGTCTGCGTCGCAGACGTAATCACTATCTTTGTAACCCTGAATAAGAGGCACGCGAGACGCGGCTGGAAAGACGAGGACCGTGGGGGAAGACCCGATGACATAGAACAAGACATACACAACTGCACAGAGGTGCCATGCAGGAATCCTTAAGTGCACTCAGCAAGGAAATTCACCACGCAATCTATGTCTTGACGGTTGGTTCTGGCCAGGTACGTGGGAATCAGGGTTGCCTAACGCAATGTCGTGGGCAACATGAAGGGCACGCTGGGTGCTTGGTGGCATAGGGGAGGAGGTAGCGGGAAGGGGTCTCAACAAGTCAACAACAAAGGAGAAGCGATCAGCAAGAGTGAGTACTATCATTCTTGACGGAGAAGGAGAGAACCAGGGAGACGCTAAAGCTGCATCCCAAGAAACATAGTCATAAGACCAAGGTCCTTCATGCGGTAAGCTGAGGAGAGGAGGCCCTTGGCCACGATGAGCATAGAGGAGGACGGGGAGGTGATGAAGAGGTTATCGTTGTACACCAGAATGAAGGCAGGCATGGTAGATGTGCCCCCCACAAAAAGAGAGTGGTCGGACTGGCTGGGACGAAAGCCCCCACGGACAAGAGTGGAGAAGAGCTCCTCTTTCCAGCAACGAGGCGAGTAAGAAAGACCATACAATGCATGACAAAGACGACACAACTTCTTCAAGCCATAAAAAAAACTATGAGGCTAAACCATGTAGAGCTCCTCCTCAAGACGGCCGTCAAGAAAGACATTGTTTACATCCATCTGGGGAACTCCCATTGGAAAGAGGCACCCACACAGATGACGATACGACTCGTTGTGAAACAACGGACCGGGGTGAAGGTGTTGTCGAAGTCAACACCAGGGATCTGGGAGTATCCCTTGATGGTGAGGCGGGCCTTGTACCAGAGAGATCAAGGAGGGAGGGCGGGGTGAGTGCAACAAGAGAGAGAAGTTGGGAGGGAGTGAGAAAAGAGAGGGAGAGAGGGAGAGAGAAGAAGGGAGAGAGAGAGAGGACGTAGAGGGGGAGAGAAAGAAGAGAGAGAAAGAGAAAGAGGAAGAAAGAGATAGAGAGAGAGAGAGAGTAGTGGATTGCATAGAGAGAGGAGAGAGGAGGAAGAGAGAGTACATAAAGAGGGAGTGGAGAGGGAGATCGAAGAGAGAGCAGAGAGAGAATGTAGGGATGAGAGAGAGAGAGAGAGCAGGGAGAGGGATCAGAGAGATAGAGAGAGATAGGAGAGAGAGAGAGAGAGTAGATAGAGATAGAGAGAGAGAGAGGGTAGTGAGAGAGGGATAGAGAGCGAAGAGAGAGAGAGAGAGACAGAGAGAGAGAGAGAGCATGGGGAGGGAGGGGAAAGAGAGAGAAGAGTGAGAGAGCAGAGAGAGAGGGAGAATGAGAGAGAGGGTAGAGAGAGAGAGGATAGAGAGAGAGCGGCAAGAGAGAGTAGAGAGAGAGAGAATGGAGAGTGAGAGAGAGAGCAGAGAGAGAGAGAGAGAGAGAGAGAGGGAGAGAGTGCAGAGAAAGAGAGGGAGGGTAAAACTAAAGCAAGCGGGGTCAAGACCTTGTGGGGGGGTTCCTAAAACGCCAAAAGGGTGGGGCCACATGGGCGCAAAGGCTAATAAGCCATTTAAGGGGTAGACGACCCCGGGCTTAGAGAGCCAAGCAAGAAAGGGACAACAGGGGGGTCCGCCGGGGGCCACACGGAGGAGGGGGGACGGTGGGGCGAGGCCCTAAGTTCAGATTTCATTGTCTTGGAGGGGCCTAGAGCCCAGAACCCAGAGGCTAGAGCTAGGTTGGCCTGGAGACGAGAGCCAAGGGCCTAGATTCCTAAACCTAGAGCGAAGTAGGTACATTGAGGGCCGGGAGCCGAGAGCCCACAGCTAAGGGGTCATGACCAGGGGACCGAGGGCTGGGGCTGAAGGCCAAGCCGAGGGTGGAGCCAAGGAGCCGAAGGATGGGTGCAGGGATGGCCGAGAAAGAGACAATGGGGGGAAGCAAATCCGCACGAGAGACAAAGCAAGCAGGAGGTTAATAGAAGGAGAGGAGCACAAAAGAAAGGAAAAATTGTGGAGCAACAACACAGCAATGCATGGACGTGAGAAGGTAGGAGAAACGGGAAATCGGGGGTGAGGGGGGGTTGGAACGACAAGGAAGCCTCGAAAGGGGCACATCTGGCGAAGAGAGACGAGGCCATGCCGACGCCAGCACCACGAGGGAAACGACCACTGGAGAGGACAGCAAGGGAGAAGTGCCGTAACAGTGGCAAGAATGGCAAGGACGGTGAGGATGGCGAGGGAGGAGAACCACACCAGCAATGATGGCAACAAGGCCGCATGGCCAAGGCGAGAGCGGCGGAAGAGGTGATAGCGACGACGATCGTCGGCAGCGGTTGAAGGGACGACGACGCAAGTAGAAGCGGTGGGAGCGGAGACCACAGGCCCGGTCAAGGTCTTGATGCCATGTTGAATATGAGGGGGCTAGGGGGATAGGAGGGGCCGAGCGGAGGTGGGGAAGTGAAGTGTCAAGTAGACACTTAGCCATCACTGAGAGCTGGGTGGCTCTCTCTGACTATGAGGGGGACTCTGGGAGTTAGCCACGAGGCTGACCCAAGCTCTCAATACTGTGAGGGGGGATGGTTCTTGAGAGCTGTGAGGGGGACCTCCCGAGTGTCGTGAGGGGGGATTGAGGTAGGAGTTCGGCGTACAACAGAGATCAAGTGAGATGTGAAACATTTTTGTGAAAACATGAGAGTTGCAAGCGAGTGCGACTAACCCTTATCGGGTTTCGTATCATTGCTCGCTTTGTTTGCCACAAACCCTGGCCAACCACACAGAACTTAAAGACTCGCTTGCGCAAACTACCGAGCGTAGCCCAAGAAACAGGCAAACTGTCACATCTGTGTCTAGTATGAAACTAAGCCACAGGTTAGGCTACAACATAAATAAAAGAGCAGGAAGAATCTAGGTTTGTTGAGAAACCTACGAGAATTTTTGCTACTTTAACAATTCTAAAATCACGTTGAAACCCAAAGTAGGAGGTTTCAAGTAATTGAAACGAATAAATTTTCAAGACGATTTAGAAACTTGAAACATGATTTTTTTTTGTTTTAAAACAGTAATAAATGGAGATATTAACATTGTATGGACCTGACAAAGTGATATTTGGTATTAAAAGTTAAGTTAAGCTTACAAACAAATAGATAAAAAAATTGGATAGGTGTTGTTGGTACATTACGTGTGTGGTGATGGAAATATGGGATGTTGTGATTTACCCAGTTTCGATGGCCGGGTTTGGCCAAAATGCATCTTGTGGTGTATTTTATCCACTTTTGAGGGATAAAAATTCACCGCCTTAAATGGATGGAGGCGAGGTTCAAATCCCTACCTTTACAACATCTGAGGTGAACTTTGAGGCCCTTGGAGGCTATACCCCTTCAGCATCCAGCTGAAGGGTAGTTGGTCAACTCCCTACTACAACCTCCTACAACCTCTTGGTGACCCTCTCGTTACTAATGCATCTTCAACCTCCAGTGGCTCTTCAGCTGCTAGTGACCTTTTAGCTGCCAGTGATCCTTCATCTTCCAGGTGACTCTTCAGTTGGCCTGGGTGGTAATGTAACCACCTAGGTGGTTATGTAACTACCTACAACCTCCAAGGCCAGAGCCTCCAAGGAGGCCCTCCCAGGACTACTTAAGGGGCTCAATCCATTCAGTCCATTATGCCTTGAAAACGCCTTCATTCATCATCAGATTACTTCTGATGCCTCTAGAGTCTACCTCTACAAGCCTCAGCCTCTGACACTATAGCCAGTGCCTTAGGACACACCTCTTACAAAGGCCTGCGGCTTCTTTAGTTGCAAGCTAGTGGCTCTACAAGTTATCTGTTGTAGGTCTGGTTTTCCAGAATCAGTCTCAAGGCATCCAGGGCGGGCGCCGTGTGGGTCCACAAGTCTACACTTGTGGCTACATCCCTGTAGCTGGTTCAGGGAACTCTTCATGTACTTCTCCATGTGATCAAAAAATTCCTACACATATTTCAAATTCCTCCGTCCACATCTTGCCCTTCCAGAATTCAGTCTCGTTTCACTCATCCAACTTCCGCAAATCTTAACATGGTATGAGAGCACGGCAACGGCCTTCGAAGACAAGAAAGGCTCCACCTCACGTGCAACATCATGGAAAGCAAGGCAGAAGACATATACAATGTGGATGTGATTGCTGACTTCCAACGCGTTCAACATCAGGCTTTGAACACAAGCCTACCCTCCCAGAACGTGTAGCAGATAGTGAACATCTCTGCACTCCAATCTCTATTCGCCCGGCGGTTATGGGATCTCCGCCTCAAGTTTGAGGTTGACATCGAAAGCCTGCACAAACAAGTCACACGGTGGGCACAAGGAGCAGATTTATGTACTCCATCTTATGCAGCACCACCTAAAGAAGCTGGAGAAGCTGCAGGTGGATCTCCAAAGGCAACAAATACGAGTGCAACACTCAACAAAATGCCAGCTGAAAAAGTTGGATCGACAACAGAAGTGTCCACAATGGCAGTGGATATGGCTTTAAAACTCTTCACACTACCAGCTAACGAAGCTAGGGCTGTAGTAGATGTGTCCGCAACGGTAGCAGACACGACTACAATACTTTACACATCGCCAGCGAATGAAGCTCGCGCAGCAGCAGTATATGTGACCACAATGGCAGCGGACACGGTTGCAAAATTCTATACATTACCAGTTGACAAAGCTGGAGCGGCAGTAAATGTGTTTGCAACACCAGCGAATACGGCTATAACATTCTACACGTTGCCAGCTGACGAAGCTGGGACGGCAGCAGGTGTGTCCACAACGATTGCAGACATGGCTGTAACACTCTACACATTTCCTGATTACGAAGCTGGGGCGACAGCAGATGTGTCCGCAATGGCAGCAGACACGACTGTAACACCGTACAAATTACTAGCTGATGAAGCTGGGGTGGCGACAAATGTGTCCAAAAGGGAAACGGACAGGGTTGCAACATTCTGTACATGGCCAGCTGATGAAGTTGGAGCGGTAGCAGATGTGTCCGCAACGATAGCGGATACGGCTGTAACATTCTACATATTACCAGCTGACGAAGCTGGGGCGGCAGCAGATGTCCACAACGGTAGTGAACATGGCTGTAATATTCTACACATGGCCAGTTGACGAAGCTGGAGCGACAACAGATGTCTCTGCAATGACAGTGGACAAGGCTGCAATACTGTACACATTGCCAGCTGACGAAGCTAGGGTGGCAGCAGATGTGTCCGCAATGACAGCAGGCACGGCTGCAAGACTCCACACATTCCTAGCAAACAAAGCTTGGGCGGCAGCAGATTTCTCCGCAACGGCAGCGGAAATGGCTGCAACACTCTTTACTTTGTTAGTAGAGAAAGCTGGAGCAGCAACAAAGTTGTCTATAACAACAGCAGAATCAACTACAAAAATCTACACACAGCCAACTGACAAAGCTAGAGTGGCAACATTTGTGTCCGTAATAGCGGTAGACACGGATGTAAACCTCTACACATTGTCAGCTGACGGAGCTGGAGCGGCAAAAAATGTGTCCGTAACGGCAGTGGAAACAGCTGTAACACTATACACATTGCCATCTAACGAAGCTTGAGTGGCTACAGATTTGTCTACAACAATAGCGTACACGGCTGCAACACTCTTTACATTGCCAGCTAACAAAATTGGATCAACAGTAGATTTGTCTACAATGACATCGGACATGGCTGTAAAAGTTTACACATTGCCAGCTGACAAAGCTGGAGCGAAAGCAGATGTGTCCATAACGGTGGAAAACACAGCTGCAATACTCTACACATTGCCAGTTGACAAAGTTGGACTGGTAAAAGATTGGTCTACAACGGCAGCGGATACAACTGTAAAATTCTACACACAGCCGGATGAGACGCAACTCACTAGTTTTTTGGTTGATATGGCGAGCAAAGCTTCCGAGCGGCACCACTCCCCCTTTCCGACAAGGAACTTCCAACTGTTCAATGTCTCGGTGAAGGCATTCAACACTTCTCTTGTACTCGCGAAGGCCGGCGACACTGCTCACCACTATCTGTGGAGCTAGAAAATATTTCCAGAGAGCACCAATTAAAAAAAAATCGTGTTTGAAGGTCAACATTACATCGAAGGAGCCAACATCCATCATCACAAAATTCACAAGCCCAACCAGAAGACCCTACACGACCACCACCTCTCCTAGGTGTTCGTATCATGAGCGGCCGATACGACAGAATCTCCATTGTCGGATCCCTCGCCCATCAACAAATCCTAAGCTGCCTTTGTCGCTGAAGCTGTGTCCACTACCGCGCGATGTACCCTGGAGGCACCGAACCAGCCGTGTCATCATCTGTGTAATCTCCAACCATTGTCACAATGCTTCTCGTAGTACTGTCCTCGTACAATGAAGCCAAAGATCGATGCTTTCTTTGTCTCTCACCTCGTCGTGGAGTAGCAGTATCCACGGTTGAAAAATCGCATGAAGGCTCCAACTCAGTTTCACCCATCGGTAGAATATGACCTGATGACTCCGCTTTTCCCACGTTCTCGGGTGCCACCTTCGCTACCTGCTCCATTGGTGCCCCTTCCGGGAGCAAAGGAAGTGAACGAGAAAGCGAGAAAATATTTGCCTTGCTTGGAGCATCCACAACAACAGGCCTCTAGCAGTTGTCATCGTCAAATTCCATGTCGGCAAAATTTGACAGTGGAAAATCATTAGTCGGTGGTGCCTCTGTGAGGCTAACATCAAAAGCCTGCACAAACAAGTCACACGGCGGGCACAAGGAGCAGATTTATGTAATCCATCTTACACAGCACCATCAACAAAAATTCTCCATCAACTGCTACGACAGAAGGAGAATTTTCCTTGTGTCGCAACAGCTGATGGAGAACTTTTGTTGATCTTGACATTGTAGAAGATGTTTTTCTTGGCCACGAAATCACTCCGCCTCACATCGGAGGATAAGGATTGCACCATCTCCACGGGGCGCCTGCAAGAGAGTATTATGTCTTCGAATTTTTGCCTCACAAGCCTGAAGGCCACACTTCTAAATGATGGCTTTCAAACGCCAAAGTCTTTGGCTTTTATAGTGGTCTTGGAGGACTTCAACTGACCCTCCAGGTGCACCATGACTGGACGTGGGAGCTCCCACATCCTCTTCTTTGGAAGTTACCGGCAACTTCCACCTCCATCCTACAAAAAACAACCTTAAAAACCACTAGAGAAAGTTTCCACAACTTCCTACATACTTTCTAGCTTCTTCTCCAACAAAAGGGGTGTTTTTTAAAACCTCCCCGACAACTGCAGCATTACAAGACCAAAACCTCCAGTCAACGCGGTTTACGTTTTTTCAAGTCGGCGGGGCAGTTTGCGCAAACCCACACACCTCGACCGTGCCTCATCCGACGGTTACGAGTAACTGCCGACCAGCCGTCGGCGCGAGATCGTTGGCCCCGCTCAACCACCTGCTCGCTGGCGACCGGTTGACTGGTTGCTTGAGCGTCGCTCGGTCGCTCGAGCGAGGTTGCCTCGCTCCCCCTTCTTCACAGTTTTCGAAAGTGCGAGCCTCGCAGTTTGAAGCGAATACTACGAGGACCGTAGTATTCCTGGATAACGAGAAGGGGGGGATGCGCCGAGCGAGCCAGTTCAAGCTCGCGATTTTCGCGGCCACGAACTGGCCGCAAAGGGACAAATCGCCAGCTTGACTTTAAAAAAAAACTCCGGATAACCCCATTCCCATCATTTCAGCAAATCATCATCTGCACTTTATCCAAGTACAAACACAGACAACACCACTTCTGCAACAACCACTACAGAAGTATCCTCATCTCCAGAAAACAACTACATCATGCGCCTTCAATGCAAAGACTCTCCTTAGACTTCTACATGGACCTTCTACGACACCGGCCATGATCAAGTGAGGGGGGGTGTTGTGATTTACCCAGTTTCGATGGCCGGGTTTGGCCAAAATGCATCTTGTTGTGTATTTTATCCACTTTGGAGGGATAAAAATTCACCTCCTTAAATGGAGGGAGGCGAGGTTCAAATCCCTGCCTTTAAAGCATCTGAGGTGCACTTGGAGGCCCTTGGAGGCTATAACCCTTCAGCTTCCAGCTGAAGGGTAGTTGGTCAACTCCCTAATACAACCTCCTACAACCTCTTGGTGACCCTTGAGTTACTAATGCATCTTCAACCTCCAGTGGCTCTTTTGCTGCTAGTGACCTTTCAGCTGCCAGTGACCCTTCATCTTCCAGGTGACTCTTCAGTTGGCCTGGGTGGTTATGTAACCACCCAGGTGGTTTTGCAACTACCTACAACCTCCAAGGCCAGAGCCTCCAAGGAGGCCCTCCCAGGACTACTTAAGGGGCTCAATCTGTTCAGTCCATTATACCTTGACAACGCCTTCATTCATCATCAGATTCCTTCTGATGCCTCTAGAGTCTACCTCTATAGGCCTCAGCGTCTGACATTACAGCCAGTGCCCTAGGATGCACCTCCTACAAAGGCCTGCGGCTTCTTCAGTGCAAGCTAGTGGCTGTACAAGTTATCTATTGTAGTTCCGGTTTTCCAGACTCAGTCTCAAGGCATCCAGGGCGGGCGCCCTGTGGTTCCACAAGTCTACACTTGTGGCTACATCCCTGTAGCTAGTTCCGGGAACTCTTCATGTACTTCTCCAAGTGATCTACAAATTCCCACACATATCTCAAATTCCTCCATCCACACTTTGCCCTTCCAGATTTCAGTCCAGTTTCACTCATCCACCTTCCTTAAATCTTAACATGGAAAATCACGTCTATGAGGAAATATGTCTTTTCATCTACATCAAGATGTCTTGATTATATCTGTTTTCACTTAGATACATGTATGTCTCAACAATACCTATTGAAATTTAGAGGTGAGATCAATTTTGAATATTGGGCTATGGATGAAAAATAAGCAGAAGGAATGATATATTTATATTTTCCTGTTAATTAAGTTCTTTCATCACATTCTTGTGTAAAGTATGATTGTTTTATTGAGTATTATTACTTTTCACATATGGTTTTCATGGTATTTTTTATAACAGTTGTATTTTTTTGGACTGAGCCTTGCTAATTTGTTTGTGGGACTATGGGTTTCTGCAAATTTCTTAACTTGCATAAAGTTTTCAAGCTTCCTTCCATAAGCTATGCAAACAATTTTGTATGGTACAGTTTACGTTAATCTCGAATCAGTTGAAATCAGTTGAATTCTTTGGTATCATACATCAAGAAGAAAATTTGTAATTGGTAATTCATGGTGCATTGATGGAAAATACTATGTTACTAAATCGAGTTGCATGAATCCCATTTGCATGGACCTCAACTGTTTCCCAAGCCAAACTACGTGGATAGACAAGGCAAAAACACTTTGAAGAGCATTAATAGCAGTTTTTCCCATTTCCTTCCATTAACGTATATAACTATGACCACACACACCCACTATTGTCAATCATGTAGCTTTTGAATCGTGCCTTGTTTCCTTCTACTTTTCCACGTACAACAATAGAAAAGCACGTCTGTATTATGTGTTTAACCATCAACACATAATACAATGGCACTCCAAAATTCTTACAAGATCTTGATTGTGACGTGAAGACTAATCTTTACTCGCCGCAGTGAACCTTATATTACCTTTATGGTTAGAAGTTAGCTCGCACCATTAACCTTGTTTTTGTAAATAGCATAAGAAAATTCAACTATTATTTTCTTGTTGTTTTGTTTCTTTTGCTCGTCACCATTGCCATGAACTGTCCCAATCTTGAGTGCAGCCGGTAATCCATAGAATGGATTGTTTAATGTTATCGGACAAAGATTTATGCGTGTTTGTGAAGGAATGCCCTAGTCCAAAAATGTCACCTATTGTATCAACCATCATCATCGATTGTCAGATTACTGGTAGAAGCGGTCAATGCTAGAGTGATTTTTGGATATGGACGCACTTCGAGTTGGAAAATTGCAATTCATGTGATTGGTGGAATTGTGATAGTTCAGCTGATTTTGTTTAGCCATTGGTGTGCTATGTGGGTCACGCTAGGATTGTCGAATAAGAGAAACAAGCGTCTAATTTAGACGCATTAATATGAAGGGCTAAGCCACGCTACATATGCGATAATGGGTTAGGCTAATTGTGATTGAAATGGAGAGTTAGGTGGAATTTCCAAACTCGTGGCTGGTTGGTTGGTTTTGATGGTCTAAATATTAATTTTTGCACGTGAGAAGACATTGAAAACAATGTTTGCTAGTATTTTCCCCAAAATCCTACTGGTTGCCAATGTCAAAACTGTGCGTACATAAGACATGCATACATCTAAGCATTTACATCCGTGGAAAACATTAGATCCTTTCCATTGTGTCCTCATTGAATGGGGAGACATCGGCATTCCACTTCCTTTGCACACAACATGGCTAGAGAGTGGCCTTGCTGTGCACAGCCAACCTAACAAACGTAGCTATCCAAAGAGAGCTCTTGGTTGAACTAAAAAATTAAGAACAGATGGGACTTAGTGAGAAATCGTTCACCTAATTCATTCAACCACTCAATTAGGACACTTTGTGTCCTTTGTGTCCGCCTACACAAAGATAGGAAAGTATCACGGACGTGCATTGGAGAGCAATGGTTTCACCCATATCTACTGCGACCATCATTACCCGCCCTTGTATGGGTGAGAAGTGTTGGGATTGTGGGGCATTCTTGTTGTGCGAGAGCTTGAAATTAATGCATGCAATTTGAAACCAATAATGAAATGAGTCTTGCTTGCTTGTCGTATGTGCCGTCATTTTTGGCAAACATTTACAGAAACAAAACTCGCCAAAATCGCCCAACCACAAAACTCAATTGAGCGGAGGCAAGAAGATACGTAGTAGCATTTGATTTTTTTGGTATCGCGGGTTGATTTCGTTCAACCTAGGATTGTAACCATAACTAGCCTCACCCAACAAGGAAAAAACTTTACGGGCAGGACCCACTTCCCATCATTTGAATCAATCCTTGAGGTGGCCAAACCACATTCTAGTTTGCAAAGTCCTCATCCACGTCGGGGTACCCGGACCACGTGTAGAAGCGCGTCTCCTAACCATGGCGTCTTTAATGGCATCACCACTCAGTATGAATTCACGACAAAGTCCTTGGAGACATGGATAAGAACGTTTGCAAGGAAATCCTAACTCGTCACACCTATCTAATAACAAAATTATAGACAAGGAGGGTTGGAAGTATGGACTTGACGCTTTGTAATGAATTGCTAGCCGCAATGACAATTATGTACAATATTCACCCAAGATTGACCCATTTTGAAGTAAGGGATTGTCCAAGTACCTTGACTGGGATGTTTCCAACTTTCATTTTCACCCACTTATTTAGTTCAACGGAATTCGAGGATACATAACGGCTTTTAGAACGTTGAAGTTATGTACTTTAAGTGCAAAATCCAACAGTTTAAAGGCTCCCTTTTATTTTTTCCTTCCATTCACTCTGGCCTTCAACGTGGTCTGCTAGTGTCCTCCTGTGTGCACGCATGTCAAAGATTTCAGAAGGCGAGATGACGTTGAGATTTGTCATTTTCTTCACTACAAAGGCTCAAGGAGAATTCATAGTCAGCTTGGAACTTTAGAAGGAATTAACCCAAATCCTGTACACATTTTAGTGAGCTAATGTGCAAATAGAAATAATTAGTTTGAAAAACTATTGGCGACAGGACGGAAGGTGATGAAAAGTCTCGAAAATAGATATAGATCTCAAGTCTCAAAGATGATAAGGACAGACATTAGGAAATACAAAAATCTTTATTTATCAGATGCGTATTTCTAGTAGACGTTGATGAAATAACATAAATATATGTGTATTTTAAAAATCATTAAGGGGTGAATCCAGAGTGAAAAAATATATTTATTGATAAGTAACAACAAAAATAATTTCTACTTAAATCAGGAATGAAATGAAAAATTGTGTTAAACGTGATTCTATTAATTTCAATGATATTTAAATTTCCACGTCCAAACTTATACGTACATATAAATTTATATATAAATCATTATTATCTTTAATTAAGTCTTTATCTATATGTACATCTTTATCTAAGTTATTATCTATAACTTAAATTATATCTACACCTATATCTATATTCACATCTACATGTACATGTATATCTATATCTATATGTTTTTCGTTATCTACATCTGTATCTTTATCCATATCTTTATCTCTATCTTTATTTCTATCTATATCTATATCTCTATCTACATCCATATCTATATCTTCATCCATATCCATATCCATATCCATAACCACATCCATATCCATATCCTTCTCCATATGTATGTCTATATCTATATCCATAGCTATAGCTATATCTATATTTATATCCAAATCTACATCTATATGTATATTTATATCTATATTTATATCTATATCTATATCTTTATCTATATCTATATCTTTATCTATATCTACATCTATATCTATATCTATATCTATATCTATATCTATATCTATATCTATATCTATATCTATATCTATATCTATATCTATA
>SZWC01019806.1:0-25355 GCA_023375785.1 Penium margaritaceum
GGGTGACTCAACTATGCTCTGTCTCATGTGAGATATGACCTGTGAGTACACCATGTAGGTGAGTGGTTAACTTGGCCATTTTGTTGATTTGGCCAAGTGAGAGGTCATGAGCTCGATCCTGGCTCCATGCACATCTTGGTTGTTTTAGAAGCTTCCAAGAAAGAAAGTCCACTGCTTCTGGGAAGCAACACGGCTGATCAGTCACCTTGGCACAAGGATGCTTATGTGTCAAGCCCACAACGCAAGTCTCTTGGTGATGTGGCAGGGTCAAGCCACTTCTTAGGAATGTGCTTTTGAGTTCTAGGGCTGGACACACAGCTATAAAAGGACTTGTCTTGCATGCTGATTAATTAACCCTTGCTTGATGCTCTCTTGCGTATTGACGACTTGAGCTCTTCTTGAGATGTAATGCTAAGGTGTTAGTACTCTTGAAGGTGAAGTGTATGCCTGATTAAGTTTGGGGTGCACAACACATACCTGCAAAGGAAGAAGGTGTAAAAACCTTTGTGAGCTTTTTTGGTTTCGCGGCTTCTCTGCCGGAGGTGGTTAGCTCAGTAGCTAACACTCCAGACCTACACTATTAGCAGCAATGACATTGTCGTGGTGGACTCTCCAAAGCAAGAAGAGTAGTTCCAGCTCCTCACCCTTGAGGAGGAGCTGGCGGATGCCAACACCGACAAAACATCTTCAGAGTACGATGGTGGTGGGGCACATCAGGGCAACGGTGTAAGTGCAAGTGTCACCGGGGCACAAGACGCAATAGCAGAAGCAGAGGAGACCAACTGGGTTTCTGTGGAGCGATAGCAAGACCAGCCACTGGCGTCACCAAAATCACTGCGACGCAGCCGAAGGCATCGGAATGCGGCAAACAACTATGGCGCAGCAACGGGCAGTTGTTTCATTATGCGATGCATGATGGCAGCTGCAGCAGAGCCGACGACCATGCAATAGGCACTTGCACGTCCTGAAGTGGAGCAGTGGGATGCAGCTGTCAAGTTGGAGCTGGCGTCCATTGCCGAGAACAACCCTTGGGAGCTTGCGGACTGGCAAAAAGATGCCAAGGTCATCGGCTCCAAGTGGGATCTCAAAACAAAGTATAGCAAGGAGGGTAAAGTGAAGAATTACAAGGTGTGGTTCATGGCAAAGGGACTTTTGCAATGCAAGGACGATCACTACGATGAGATATTTACCTCCGTCGCCAAGTTCATGAGCATCTGGGCGATCCTTGCGGTGGCAGCTGCTAAGGACATGGAGCTCCACCAAATGGATGTGAGAATTGCATTCCTTGATGGAATCCTTGACAAAGAGATCTTCAAGGAGGTGCCAGAGGGAGTGGACACATCGGAGGGCAAGGTGTGCAGGCTGTGCAAGTCCTGGTATGGGCTAAGACAGTTACCACGGTGCTTCAAAGACTGAATCTGACCACATTGTCTATGTGCTATGCAACAACCAGCTCCATCAGATTGTGGCACTCTGCGTGGACAACATGATATTGTGTTCCTCTGATCTACAGGCTCTAAAACAGTTGAAGGGGCACCACCTGAGTGGAAGATTTCAGATGTCCGACATGGGGGAGCTGGATTTTTATTTCGGGACAAGTATAACACGGAACCAGAGGGCGCGCACGGTTTAGCTTGGGCAGGCCAAGTATGTGGCTGAAGTGATGAAGCGGTACGGCATGGAGGACTGTAAATCTGCTGGCAGACCGGTCTCCACAACCTGTCACCCGAGTGTGGTAATTTAGTCGCAAGAAAAAGAAGAGGTGGATGACATGGCAAGGACGATGTACAATCCACGGTGGACAACCTCATGTACGCCATGGTGGCGACACGACTCGGCTTGGCCTACTCGGTGGGTCAAGTGAGCAAGTACATGGCCGATCCCGGGCCACTACACAGGCGGTCAAGCGCATCCTCGGCTACCTGCAGACGATGCGACACGCGTGTCTGATCTGCTACACGGATTAGGACTACACCAACGACGTGGACGGGAAAAGGTCCACCTCTGACTACGTGTTCTTCCTGCAGGTGCAGCGGTCTCATGGCACAGCTGAAAGCAGGACTGTTGTGCCACCTCCACAGTGGAAGCGGAGCACATTGCACTGGCCAAAGCGGTCAAAGAGGCGGTGTGGCTCCGCAGGCTATTGGGGGAGCTTGGCATGCCGCAAGAGGAGCCTAGGGTGGTACAAGAGGAAAGCATTGGTTCCATCTTGCTGACCAACAACCCAACGCAGCACGAGGAGATGGAGCACATTGACGTGCGTTATCACTACGCACGCGACATGGTCCAAAAATGACAATGACCTGCTACAACATTGCAGTACGGCATACATGCTTGCGGATTGCTTGACCAGGCCGCTGCTCAGAGAACGGCATGTCATCAGCGTGGCGGGCCTTGGGCTTACAGGCTATGATGGGCTTGAGAGCACTACGGAAGATGAGCAGGAGTAAGGATGGAGGCATCCGGCATGGCAGGGGCAAGGGGGAGATTGTTATGCATTTTCCCTGTGTTGTGTCCTGGAGTTACCATTTTTTTCAGGGCGATGGCTCCGGATCTCTGTACAGTGTAAATATTTATGCATAGATAGACTTTTCAAAAACAACAGGAAGTGCTGGACCAGCTGCAATTTGAATCACAAAAATCGGTTAAGTATTGAGGGAGTTATGGTCCGTCAAAGTTGGGAGGTGGTGCTCACCGTCTAGGTTTGGACGGCAGACTTGGTTCCGGCCTCTAAAATTGATCCGGTGGTGACCAATTCAACTCCCACCATGCACACCATGGCTGAGGCGCCCCTTGGGGTATGCTAGTAGCAATATCCCATAGTTGAATGGAACTATGTGCGCTTCGGAATGGCGGTCTGGTGCTTCATTGGGATCCATGGCATTTTGGGCGCCGTAACTAACGCGGGTGATGTCTCAATTATGCACTCTGAAACCCAATGATGCACTCTGAATTGCGTGAAGAGGACTATGATGGTCCCAATTGCACGCAGTTTGATGTTGTTGAAAGCTTGTGACTAGTACCATAACTTTGCTTCTTTGGTCCTTGTCCATATGTCCAACAAAAAATCATCCCCAGCTCCTCGAACTTGGAGTGTCATTGAATTCCGTCAAAACTCTTCTCACGTAGTGTGTGGCGACTAGAAAGCACACGCTTAATCCAAGACTGAAGCCCCAAAAAAATGTGAACCTTAGGACTTGGTCAGGCCATGTTAGAACACAGCTTCTAGTAGGCCGCCAGATAATGGCTGAAGTAGTATAGCCAAATGCCCTCCGCAACAGCCCACACCTAGAAGAGGGTCCTCCAGGTGTTGAATCCAACATCCCTATCGTGGTGTGGTGGTGGGTTCATGAAGTCCTTTGGCTACCAATCCATGAGAAGGGCAACCTCTGGGGCACGATCGAGTGCAAGGGGCAACACAAGGGCACCGACGGACCCGTCAAGAAAGCGGCACAGCGAGAATGAAGGCGCAGGCAACCCGGAATCCTGTACAGGAGTGGTCCGCTGGCCCAAGTGAAGATGGCTTATCCCTTCAATGGCCTCTCGCTAGCGGAGGCCAGAAGCATGGAAATTGGGCACTAAAGGGCATTATAACTACTGCTGCCGACCATCGCTGTCATCATTGTTGCTGTTGTCTCCAGAGAGCAGCTGCTGCTATACACCCTCCTACTGCTCGCCCTACTACTAAACGCCATGCTCTAGTGCTCGGGTTGCGGTTGGTGGAGGCTGCTGTATCCTTTATAGCATACTGAGAATCTCCTCGAGGGTGGCCGCCTGCATCGCCTGCTGCTGCAGGATGTCCTCCTGCGATGTCTTAGCCACGGAGCCAGAGCCGGAAAGAGTAGTAGGCCCCTTATGCTTGTCGTCGCCAGGTGCCATGTGGGCTGCTTAGTAGGGCAAAACATGAAAGTGGTCGGATCGGTGATCTGACTGCGTTTCTTGAGGGCATAGAATGTGTAGAAAATTTGAATTCAAGGCTTGGTAATTGGCTAAGTCAATGATGATGCCATCATCCATGATGATGATCATCATGAGGGTTTTCCAAATGAAGTGAAACTTGGAGCGATGATGAGGCAGATGGTAGTGCACGCAATGGTGGTAGTCTACTGAAGAAGAGAAAAAAAAGAAAAAATCTAAGAAGGTCGAAACGTCACTTTCTTGTTGTAGCCCAAAATTGAGGAAAATTCTTTAGCTGAGTATGTGTTGTAAATTTTTGTGTTCTACATGGCACGAAACGGTGTGCAAAAGGATACAATGGACATGTCATGACCACAGATCTTTTCAAGCCCTTAAACATATAAAATGGTGGTCATTTGGGGTTGACATGCTCTCATACCTTCAGTGTGGTGGTAGGCGAGACCTGACTCAAACTTTTGAGAAGCTTCATGGGCCGCATAAGGACATCACACGCCCCAACTGCTACTGGAAAATGTTGGACAACCCTTTGCTGCATCAATATTGGTGGTCGTGGTGATGCAGTTATAGCTTTCTTTGAAGGGTGCCTCCGCTGCTACAATCTACGACGACGGGTCACAGTGGGTTGGTGGGTCGTCCAAGGACCGCTGGGAGGGGGAAGTATTATGTCCCTGACTTACACGAGTTCTTGAACTCCACGAATGGGCACTTCTGTCCTTACATCTATGGCCCAACGTGCATCGACCTCAGAATTCTTACACCAATCCGGCAAGGGCATGTTGTCCACCTACCCCGACCTCCGGTGTTTTTTTCTTTAAAGTTCTGACAACTTTGACCACTTTCCAAAATGTTCCACAGAAGTTTAATGAATCGCATCGATTTTTTTAGCTTGTTCGGTTGACTTCTTGACGGCGCTGGAATTTCATAAAACCGTGCCTTGATACTTTTGAAGCCCTCCTACTTCTCGGCATAGCTTCTCAAAGCAGTCACTCACAGCACGACCTCATACATGTCACTTGGCTCGAGCACCAAGGACCCAACATATGCCTCATCATGATTTTTGTCACTATACATGTGTGCTCCACTTATTCGATTCTTGTCATCAAAGTACACGTATCTCTTGATATAAGTTATCCATTTTTCCTGATTCCTTCAATAGTCTACTGCTTCGCACCTCATCCCTGTGAACCACCTGCACCCCACTCGGCAAAATACATAAGAGTGTTGTAATATGAGTCATCCCGTCTTTCTATACAGCTTACTGTGACCACTCAGCCATGTCCATGCTTGTGCAAATCCCTGATATGGACCAAGACGGTGTTGGAGCAACGATGGGTGGTGGTTTCACCCAACAGCAGTGCTAAATAGCTGCCACATCGTCCCATGTGCTTTGTAGGCTGCTGTGTCATTTCTCTACAGTCGCTAAAGTGTTCTCGGTGGACTAGCTCTTGAGCCTGACGTGCATGTTTTGCATCGTGTTTTGACAAACATCAATGCTAGACCTGTATACGTTCCCATTTGTAATATCTGGCTTGAGATAATGCATCTCTAGTTTTAGAAAGTGTTTCGTTTAGATGCTTGTGAGCAAAGTTATGGCCAAAACAATGGTTTTGGACCAGTTTTAAGACAAACTAACACTGCCGCATGCATCACCCACCGTGCTTCGCGCCAGGTATTTGTGCTTTGTAAGTTTCAGTTGTAATTTCTCTCTGTGTTACTAAGCTATTGGAGCTTATTAGACTTTCCGCGTCCCCCTAGCCTAACCCTTGTTGTTTCTTGCACCTGCTTACATGCTAGTGCACTAGCTGATTGGACAGTGTCACCACGTCAGTAGCAGCAAGGTTAGGTAGCTTCCAAGAAGTTTCTCATGCTATCAGAGTAGTGAGGTATAACTTGCTGAGCTGCACGGCAGAGACGAAGCAGTGGTAGTAGCTGTGAGATTCATTGCTATAGCCACAGTCATGAGAAGACCCACCAACCTAGAGTGATCCGCCGCAGCAGAATGCAAGGGAGACACCCTTGCACCGAAAGCTACAACCGCATCACCATGCCCAATCCCATGAATGCAAGAGATGGCCGTCTAATTTTTTCCAGCAGCAGTTGGGGCATGTGATGTCCTTGTGTGGTACATGAAGCTTCTCGGAACGTTCAGCCAAGTCACACCTACCACCACCCCGGATGTGTTGAAGTGTGAGGACCCCAAATCATAACCGTTTTGGACATTTGAGGGATCTTTCAAAATCCCTGGTCATGACACCTCCATTGTATCTCCTCAAGCTTTGTTTCATGCCTTGTAGAATATAAGAAACGAAAAAAAAAAAAAGTAACGTCATATCTAGAATCTTTCTGGATTTTGGGTAGTGAGAAGAAATGTGATGTTTTAGACCTTCATGGAAGTTTTTTTTTCAAAGAAGCACCACCATTACATTTAGCATCATCTGTCGCATCATAACTCTAAGTTTCACTTTGTTTGGACAGCCTTCATGCTGATGTCATCATTCTAGGTGATGACATCATCACCAATATGTAGCCACATTCTTGGCTGAAACATCGAGCTTTGCCAACGTCCAATCTCCTCAAGAAACACCAATGGTTCTTGATTCTGAGAACATTGACATTTGGACCCAAACAGAGCAGCACTGATGGCGCCGGTTTGTGACAAGGGCAAGGGACAAGGAGACCCCTCCTCTTTCTCCTCTTTGGACATCAGGAGTCCAAGGTCGCAATCACTTATGATCGATGAGGTTCTTTGGATACGGAATGAGATGCGCCGCCAGCAGCAGCGCTAGACCAACGTGTTGTAGGAGATAGCGGAGTTACCGAGGGGTCTTCCAGGGACCTCACATCAGAAACTTGGAGGACATACTGGAGTTGCACCATCCGCGCATCAGTCTACACCTTATGCAGTACAGCGTCCCCATCATTCCTCATCACAGGTTGAAACTTGGGATATGGAGGAAATAGACGATGGCACATGTGATGATGAGATTAGCATCCTTGAGGAGCACATTTGTGAGCTGCTTCTCGATTCACAACACATCACCCCGCCACCTTGTCGCCATCATGATCAGCCACGTTGATCAGCAGCGTTCACCTTTGGTGGCGTTTCCCTCACTAGTGGTCTCCCTATACCTCACTTGCCATCTCTCGAGCCTCAAGTCGCCCTCTCCATGGAGCGATGACCGAATAACTTTGAAACACCGCTATCCTGTTACAATGCAACGAAAGATTCGATTATTGGGAGGTCTTTACCTGCTTTGAGGTTGTCTCGCCCAATTACCACAGCCAGACCTGCAACGCTCACCAAGTCCACATGGCAGTAAGAGTGATGCGAGGTCTGCTCTACACCTTTCTAGGTGAGTTCGGGACCGAGACACGTAAAGACCCGCACCAGTGCTGGGAGCTGGCCATGGAACTACACGATGTGGAGACCCATGTGTAGCGGGAGGGCCGGTTCGGCCCTCCCTCCTCACTGAAGCGAAGGATGGTTGCGCACCACCCCTCGCATCAGCGAGGACTGGCCGGCGGCCAGCACTTCGCTGGCCGCCGGCCAGCTTGCTGCCGGCCAGCTCGTTGCCGGCTGGCTAGACGGCCGGCGGCCGGCCAAGCAACCGGCCGGCCACCGACCGGCCAGCCGCCAGCCGCCGATCGCGGCCTCAGCCCGATTGGCGGCTGAGGGGCCACAAGGGCCTCGAGGATGAGGCCTCGTGGCCTCGAGCCCTTGGCCCCCATTGCCCTCCTTGCAAACAAGCAAGCGAGGACGAGGGATAGGAGGAGCGAGGGTGAGGACGAGAGGACTGGCGCAAAATCGCCAGCGTGCCTCGCACGCGGCGATTTCGCGCCAGTACGGCAAAACGTAAATTGAAGTTTGTTCGTGACAAAATTTGACATAAAAAAAACAAAGTTACTCGTGCGAACACACGAGTTTGAGGTAAAAACCCCCGGTTTGGGTCCCAAAACCAGGGGTTTGGTTAAAAACGGAAATGGGCCTCCGGAGACTCAAAATATTCGAGTCTCCCTGCTCTGGGTCATTGATGACGATTGCCCCTCAGTCCTGCGAAGGGGGTAAACCCCTGACGCAGACTGAGAATTCCATTTTGTGAACTCCGACGACGACTTCAGAGCAGGAGCTAGAGACACGACCCGTCACAGTGGTATCAGAGCTAGACGACCCTCGCGACCAAGAGTTTGACGGAAACGGCGGCTACGACATAGATAAAACGCCACCGGCAGCTGCAAGCAGTAGCAGAATCGCAAGAAGGGACTACAAAATCTACACCTAACGGATTAAACTTCCGTTAAGTGCATTGGAGAGCTAAAAAAGAGCTCTACTTGGGGGAGCCTCTTTCTTCCAGTCTCTCCTCACCTTCAGGGGAACTAAGGGATTTTTGTGGGACGGGGTGGGGAGTGCCCACTCCCAAACCACCAAGTGTTTCCCCTCTTTCCAAGGCTCCCTCCTTCCTTCTTCATCCAAAAACTGGGACAACATTTTTTCCCAAGGCTAGGAGCTGTCACGACCTGAGAGCACCCAAAAAAGGAGGAAGGAAAACACCTTCAAGATTTTTGTGACTTCATCAACACCGCCGGCACAAGGAAGACGTCGCCAAGGGGCACAAGGCGCGCAAAGACTCAAGAGGAGGCCAAGGAATACAAGACGACAAAGAAAGGACAAGAAGTAGGAAGAGGGAGTGAAGGAGTTGCTAGGATTTACTAGAACTCCTTTGCAATTCTTTGCCTTTGTCTTGTGAGCGACACTCACATTCGTTTTGTCATTCCCTTGCATTTCAATTTTTTTGCTTTCCTAGGTACTAGTCCTTGCCAATCGCCGTGAGTCACGGCTTAGGAAGACTAGTTTCAAAACCCATGACCTTGTGCCAACGTGGCGGCCTAGGAGAATAGAAAATTAATCTATAATTGCCTCACCGATCGTGAGAGCAACATCTTAGGAGGCGATTCCTCCTCGTTGTGGGGTGATCCTCACGAAGACCTTCACGTGCTAGAATACACGAACGACGAGATGGCAAGTGCCGGACCGTCCAAGACCAAGAAGGGCAAGGTGGTGAAGGCCTCACCACGAGCTCTTGGCGGACTCCAAATTTTGGGAGCCGCCGCAGCGAGCACGGTTACCAACCCAAAGGCAACCATACCGCCTAAGGCAACCGTACTGCCTAAGGCAACCGTACCACCTAAGGCAACCGACGCCAATCTCGGCGATACCAAGAAGCGTGTGGAGGCCAAAACGATGCTCGACGAGCACGTCGACACGCATGTGGGCGACCCCCATGCGACGGACGACGTGATGGAGGAGGATCTTCCGGAGGGGGACCCCGACAAAGAGCACGGCGCCGACGATGGCAAAGGCGACGAGGATCGCGACCATCGCCATCGTCGTGCGGCGAACTCGAGCCGATTGCTTGAGAAGGGCAAGGCGCCCGCTGCATCGCCTAAACCTGCCGACGGCAGCGAGACTGCTGAGAGCAGCAAGGGCGCTGAAATTAGCCACACGGGAAGTTCCCGCGAGAACGAGCCGGACGACGTCGCCGCGAAGGCAATTCGCGATGACCGTCGTAGGCTCGCAAGGTTTGCTGCTAAGGCGGCAGGCCAACTCAGGATCGCCACCGACGGTGGAGGTACAACACCACTCGGAGGAATGGGGGCGGACCCCTCTTCCTACGATGTGGCCGCAATGGGGCAAGGCAGCGCCCACTCAAGCGTCGTTGCCGACGACAGTCTCCTCCGAAAGGTGGGACTCCTTGCAGGCGTGTACGCAAACCGTACCCTCCTGTAGTGGGTAAGGGTGCACGGACAAGGTGTACGCAAACCGTACCCTCCGAAAAGTGGGACTCCTTGCAGGCGTGTACGCAAACCGTACCCCCCTGGAGGTTATCGCCGATGCTCTAATGACATCACAGCTCAAGTTCACGTTTGCCAACGTGCTGGCCCACGTCGAGCAGAGCATCACAGACCTCGATCGTGATCGCCAGCTGCACCGCCTGGCTACCCATGAGGCAAGCCGCCGATGCAACGACCTCGACAAGGCATTGCAGAGCATGACCCAGGTGCGGATACAACAACAAGCGCAGCATGCCGCGGCTGTGGATGCCACTGCCGGTGGCAGCGACGGCTTGCCTACCACGACAACTTCCGGGTCGGTCATGAACACGTCCTTCTTCCACAGTGTGGAGATCTATCGAAAGGATGTGAAACTGACCGACTGGCTGAATCGCATGGAGCACATTCTACATGTCCACAAGGCTCCACTCGGCCAGTGGGACGACCTTGCCACGACGCGGCTTGAAGACAAACTCTTCAAGTATGTGGTCAAGGAGTGAACTGCGCAGCAGCCGCACCTTGAGTGGCAGCCCATGCCGTGGGAGGCCTTCTGCGTGATCATGCACAAGAAGTGCACCCAACGTGAGGAGGCGCAGCACACCTTCCACAAGATTAAGGACTTTAGGCAGCTTGGCAGCTCGCTTGAATCCTACTTGAGCGAGTTCGCTGTACTTGTGGAGGAAGCCGAAAGCTTCACCGAGGGCGATGGTACTCAGACCTTCAAGTACCCGGAGTGCATGCCGCTGGAGTACTTGCATAATGGTCTCGCCAGCGAGACGCTGAAGGACAAGACCACCACGACAGCCACTGGCCAAGCATAGACAAGTTGGAGGGCGTTGCGCAACTACATGAGCGAAGTGTATTCGGCAAACCCGAAGCACTACTCCGATGCACGGCCAAATGCGCGTGCACAGCAAGGCCGCAACATGCGCATGGACGCTGCAGGGGCTGGTGGGTTAGCTGGACAAACGGAGGCGGGGCCAAGGGCAAGCAGCCTGCAAACCCTTTAGCCAAGAAGGCTGGTGGATACAAGGGCCCCAACAACAAGCATAGCCGCGAGAATGGCGAGCTGCAAGCGGCACGTGAGCGTCGCAACACATCCTTCCGCCAAGGGCTCTGCCACAACTGCATGCAGCCGGGCCACTTTAGGGCTCAGTGCCCTCAGGCTGCTGGTGGTGGATAAGAGGCCATGGTGTTAGCTGCAACAGCAGCACCTCGTGGGGATGGTGCAGCAGGAGGGCGGACAGGGCCGTGGACAGGGTCGCGGTCGCGGCAATGGGCCCGGCCATGGTAACGGACAGGGTCATGGGTGGTTTTTCCCCACCCCTGCGTGACGTTAGTGGGGACCACTCAGGGGTAAAAATGGATCACAAGTGTGGGTTCATGTTTTCAGATGAGGATGTTAAACAATTTGAGTTTTTGACGAGTTCAAATTTCTCTGTTGTTTTCTCTCCTCTTGTTGAACCGCATTCTACACTTGCTGACCAACATTGCCCACTAAACCTTGCATCTCTGGACGAGATGCATGATTGTACATGCTTAGTGGTGGCGACACCGACCACTATGCAAGAGTTGTGTGACGTAGTGATTGAAGCAAACGCCCTCAAAGCAATGAGTTCAATCACGTTCGCAGTACCTTTATTTAACGATTTCAACCCAGTCAAATTTAAAGACTGGAAGGTACTGGCTGAATTCACACGTGCCCACAAGATGTGGAATCGAGTGGGTGAATCATGGGAGTTGCGACGCCCGTCGTACAGATTCCGTGCTTATCACAAACTCGGCTTGCCGTCGTCGAGTTTGTTCACTCGGAAGAGGGCAGGCAACATGTCGATGCAGTTCAAAGGACACCTAGCTGGTGCCCCCGTGAATTTACTTGCTGACACTGGAGGAGATGACTCTTTTGTTAGTCTTGGCTTTACCCAACAGGTTTGCCTAAAGTACAAGCCATCTAATGGCGTAGTTGTTGTCGGTGACAACTGTACGGTACCTGTGATTGGTACTTGTAAAGTGAAAACTTGTATTCAAGGGTACACACAGAGTGTCACGTTGAAGGTACTCAACCTTCTTGACCCGTTTGACGTGGTGCTAGGCGATCCCTGGCTCTGTGAGAAAAAGGCTCTAATGTGTTTTGAATCAAAGCGTTTGATCCTCCAAAAAGGACAGCACCGCTTTACGTTGATTCCGAGTACGGAATTATCACCGACCTGACTCAAAGTCCATGCCAGCTTGTCTACGATGTAGGTCAAGAGACGTATTCGACAAGGTTGTCGATACTTCTTGGCTCAGCTGTAGAAAGTGAAGGATGATGTGAAAAAAGATACGCCACAAGAGATCAGATCTCTTTTGGTGGAGTTCTCGGATGTATTCCAAGACCCACCGGCTGGGCTTCCACCAGAAAGTCACATGGGCCACACGATTCTGCTGCAACCGGAGCTTACCCCTTCGTTCAGACCCATGTATCACCTTAGTCTAGCAGAAAGGCGAGAGGCCAAATGCCAGATCAAAGAGTACCTTGCAAAAGGGTGGATCGAGCCGAGTAGCTTGCCGTACGGTGCGTCGATCCTTTTTGTGAAAAAAAAGGACGGTGGTTTACGCATGTGCGTGGATTACCGGGCGTTGAACAAGCTGACGGTGAAAAATCGATTCCCCTTACCGCGGATTGAGGACATTTGTTACCAACTCCAAGGTGCAAAAGCGTTTTCATCCTTGGATTTGTCTCAAGGGTACCATCAAATCCGCATCACGAAAAATGACAAGCCCAAAACCACGTTTCGAACGCACATGGGACACTATCAGTTTCGAGTGTTATGCTTCGGGCTTACAAATGCCCTGGCAACCTTCGAAGGAGAAATGAACCGAACATTTTCCAAGCAACTCGGACAGTTTGTCTTGGTTTAGCTGGACGACATCATGGTTTTCTCTAGATCAATGGAAGAGCACATAGAGCATCTGCGCGAAGTTCTCGCAATCCTTCGGGAACAGAAGTTCTATGCGAAAGTGAGCAAGTACAAGTTTGCACAAGATGAGCTCAAATACCTTGGACACATCGTTGGCAAGGACGACATCTGTGTCAACCTACAAAAGGTCCAAGCCGTTGTAGACTGGCCACGTCCCGAAAATGTTGGGCAGATTCGGTCTTTCCTCGGCCTTGCAAACTACTTTCGACGGTTTATGCAAGGGTATTCAACCCTGGTAGCACCGCTAACCAGGCTCACGCGAAAAGACGTGCGTTGGGAATGGACATCCGATTACAAGAACGCTTTTCTCAAATTCAAAGAGCTTCTATCCACGGCACCCGTCCTAGCTCTTTCGGATCCATCGCAACCGTGGGAGGTTCGATGTGATATGTCGGTAGTAGGACTCGAAGACGTCCTCATGCAGAACGGTCACCCAGTTGCGTATGAGAGCCGGAAGCTCATCCCCGTGGAAACTCGGTACACGACTGGGGATCAAGAGCTCCTTGCGGTAGTACACACTTTCAAGATGTGGCGTTGCTACCTCAAGGGTGCTGAAGGGGGTGTGACGTTCGTGACCGACCATAATCCATTGATGTTTTTCCAAACGCAATCGAACCTGTCAAGACGACAGGCGCGTTGGAGCGAATACCTGAGCCGATTCTTCTTCACATGGGAATATCGGCCAGGACGCATCAATGGGCCGATCCACTAAGCCGACAGCCTGTGGAAGTTAAAGCAACCACCGAGGTCAGTGGGTGTTTTATGGCCATTGCAACAGCAACAGTACAATCACCAGATCCCCCTGCACCTCTGTAGCAACCACCACAAGAGATTATCTACAGGATCCGGATGGGATACTGTGTGGATTCTTGGTTTCAAGACTCTCAAAATTTGGACAAGATGACACACTTCATTTCTACAACCGCTGACGTGAACTCAGAGGAGACCGCTCGTCTCTTCTTTGAGGGTGCCGTAAAGTACCACGGCTTGCCGTTGCGCATTATCTCCGATCGAGATCGAAAATTTGCTAGTAAGTTCTGGAAAAAGATGTACGAGTCCTTCGGCAATGAGTTGCAAATATCAACAGAATTTCACCCTCAAAATGACGGACAAACAAAGCCAATGAATCGCACTCTAAAGCAGATACTCCCCATGTACATGGACCCTGCAATGCATGATTGGGATGAATTCCTAGCAACGACAGAGTTTGCGGTAAACAACTCGGTGAACGAGTCCACACAATTCACACCGTTCGTGTTGAACAGTGGTCGGTATCCAGTGGTACCCTCTTCATTGGTGAAAAGTGGGAGTACAGGAGGGTAGGTTCCTTCCGCTCAAACCTTTGCCGAGCGCATCGACTTCTTATTACAGGAGGCGAAGGGTCACCTTCAAGCAGCTCGGCAGCGACAAAAGGCATATGCCGACAAAGGTCGCCGGGAGGTCTCGTTTGACATCGGTGACAAAGTACTGCTTAACACTAAAAACCTTTGCCAGACGTCGCCAGAGGCAAGAAAACTTCTACCGAAGTGGATTGGGCCGTTTCCCATTGTGGCACGCATCGGGTCAGTGGCATACCGATTGCTACTTCCGCGGAGTATGAAGATACATCACGTGTTTCATGTGAGCCTGCTGGCTCCATACACGGCAAACGGAGCCGTTCAGCCACCGCCAGCAGTCCTTGCTACCCACGGCCAATACAAGGTCCTTCGCCTACTCCAGCACCGAGAGCGTACTCTTCAGTCGCGCATTGTTAGGGAGTGTTGAAAAAAATGGCCCCCGGGTGGATGCAGTTCCAACGTGGCCCAACGGGTCTTCTACGTTCACGACTATGTTTTGTGCGGGTTCTGAGTCTAAGCGTGAGCTTTCTGGTCGCCTCACGTTATGTGTCTGGGAGTTGAAGGCAATTGTGAGACAGTCACTATTGTGAAGGGAATAACACGATTTTGCATTAGTTTTTTTTAACATGGACATGATCTGAACATTTTTAGGACTAGTCATGAGCTCTCCAACGCACCAAACCATGCGCAATTCGGATGACCGTAGCTCCCGCTACGTCAGTCGAAGCGCAGCACCCCAAACCAGCCGCTCACTCGGCGGCGCACACCACGTCGCCCGCCGAGGCGTTTTCACACATCAAGGACCCATCAAAACGCCATTCCGGAGGCGCAGATGTCCCTACGCGTAGTGTCGGCACCCCTTGCAACTTTGGGGTCTGTTTCAATGAGTTAATCATCGAGTTTGGTGATGGGGATGGATGTGGGTCGAAACCTGTTCGCGGACCTGCAGTCGGAATTTTGACGAAGTCCTCGAGTAACAAAATGTACTTCTGAGTTCCGGACGCCGAGCCAGAAACTTGGCTAAGTCCCTCAGTAACAAAACTGCACTACTGGCATCCGGCGGATCGACCGGCGGACGCCTCGGCAGCCCTTCTGGAGCAAAATCTCCAGATGGACTTTTGTTACTCGGTCAGGTGGATTATCCACCCCCGGTCGAACCGCGACGGACTCCCAGAGCCGTCGCGCACACCCCAACTTTGGAAGCCCATATCTCCCTCGTTACTTGTCCGATTCCGGTGAAACAACTTCCACCGGATTCAGCGACTCGTTAACTTTTAGGGGCAATCCTCCATTTTAGGATCCGAACAATCCTCAAGTTGCCAGATACGTCGACAAGAATTTTCCTCTCTCTTGCGGCTCGTCGGCGCCTCCCGGGCGCCGCACTTGGGCATGCAGAGGGGAAAATCTTCAACATTCTCCCCCTTGCACCTGTCATGCCTGCTGCTCCTGCTTGGTCTCACTCATCTTCCGCTGCCCCCTCCAGCCCATCATAGCTGGTCATCCCAAGCCCGGCCACCCTCAGTGCGTGCCGGTCGAAGGGTTGCGCTTTGGTCAAGCAATCCGCAAGCATGTTGTGCGTGCTGCAATGCTGCAGCACCACCTGCCCCTTTTCAACCATGTCCCGTGCGTAGTGATAACCGACGTCGATGTCCTTTGTCCTCCTGTGCTGCGTTGGGTTGTTGGTCAGCGAGATTGAGCCGGTGTTGTCCTCTTGCACCACCGTAGGCTCCTGCTACGGCACGCCCAGCTCCCCCAGCAACCTGCGGAGCCACACCGCCTCCTTGACCGCCTCGGCCAGCGCGATGTACTCTGCTTCCACTGTGGAGGTGGCGACGCAGTCTTGCTTTGTGCTGCACCACGAGACCGCTGCACTAGTGAGGAAGAACACATAGCCGGATGTGGATTTCCGCTTGTCCACATTGCCATCGTAGTCTGCGTCTGTATAGCAGACCAGACGCAAGGGGTCCGCCCGCCCCTTGCCGTCGAACCTCAAGCGCGCATGCCGCGTCGCCTGCAGGTAGCAGAGGATGCGCTTGACCGCCTGCTAGTGTAGTGGCCCTGGATCGGCCACGTACCTGCTCACTTGGCCCACCCCGTAGGCCAGGTCTGGTCGAGTCGCCACCGTGGCGTACATGAGGCTGCCCACCGCCGATTGGTAGGGCACCCCTGCCATATCCTCTAGCTCTTCTTTTGTTTGCGGTGCCATGGCCGCACTCAGTTCACAGGTCGTGGAGACGGGACTACCAACTGGTTTGCAGTCCTCCATGCCGTACCGCTTCAGCACCTCGGTCGCGTATTTGGCCTGCCCCAGCTCAAGCGTGCGCGTCCTCCAGTTCCGCGTGATGCTCACCCCGAGGTACTACTCCAGCTCCCCCATGTCCGACATCTGGAATCTACTGCTCAGCTGCTCGTTCAGTCGCTGTAGGCTCGGCAAATCCGTCGAGTACACAATCAGGTCATCCACGTAGAGTGCAACAATCTGATGGAGCCGTTTGTTGTGCCGCATGTACACGCTGTGATCCGCTTCACAGCGCTTGAAGCCGAGTTGTGCCATGAAGTTGTCCATTTGTTGGTACCAGCATCTGGGCGATTGTTTTAGCCCATATAAGGACTTCCGCAGCTTACACACCTTGCTCTCCGGCGCCTCCATCCCCTGTGGCACCTCCATGTAGATCTCTTTGCNTCACCCCGAGGTACTACTCCAGCTCCCCCATGTCCGACATCTGGAATCTACTGCTCAGCTGCTCGTTCAGACGCTGTAGGCTCGGCAAATCCGTCGAGTACACAATCAGGTCATCCACGTAGAGTGCAACAATCTGATGGAGCCGTTTGTTGTGCCGCATGTACACGCTGTGATCCGCTTCACAGCGCTTGAAGCCGAGTTGTGCCATGAAGTTGTCCATTTGTTGGTACCAGCATCTGGGCGATTGTTTTAGCCCATATAAGGACTTCCGCAGCTTACACACCTTGCTCTCCGGCGCCTCCATCCCCTGTGGCACCTCCATGTAGATCTCTTTGCCTATGATGCCATTGAGGAAGGCCGTCTTTACATCCATTTGGTGGAGCTCTATGTCCTTCACGGCCGCCACCGCAAGGATCGCCCGGATGCTTGTGAACTTGGCGACGGGAGCAAATGTCTCATTGTAGTGCTCCCCCTTACGCTATGCGTAACCCTTCACCACCAACCGTGCCTTGTATTTGTCAACCACACCTTCCTTTGTGAACTTGGTCTTAAAGACCCACGTTGAGCCGGTGACCTTGGCATCTTTCGGCCTGTCAACCAGCTCCCACGTATCACTTCCCGTGATGGACGCCAGCTCTGATTTCATGGCTGCGTCCCATTGATCCCCTTCGGGCCGTGCAAGCGCCTCTTGCACAGTACTTGGCTCCGTTGATGCAGCCAGCATGCACTGCGTCATGCCAATCCATCGACCAGTGCTTGCGTCGAAGCGCGTCCCCGCTTTTCGCCGCCTCCCGCTAAGTCGCGGTAGTTTTGGTGGCGCATCGTCACTCTGCTGCGATTCCTCCGACTCAGCACGCTTTGGTGAATCATCGACCGGATGGCTCCCCAAGGATCTCTTTCGCTCTGGCAAAACATCGCCCGAATGACCGGCACGTCCGGTGGGTTTTCCACCGACGCCCGATGCACACTCTGCCGGGAGTGCTCGGCTTGGCACCCTTGGTGCCTCATCCGCCGGGTCCTTCCGGTGGATCTCCTCATCAGCTTGATCGTCATCGGAGTCTTCCGCGTTGGCTGCCACCGCTGGTGCACCTTCGCGCTCTGATGCCGCATCCTCAACTTCGGCATCCGCCGGCTCCTTCTTGTAGTCAAGGAGCTGGAACCACTCCCCCGTCTTTGGGGATTCCACCACGCCCACGTCGTTGCTGCTGATGTAGCGCTGCTACTCGTCAAACTCGACGTCTCGGCTCTGGATTACGTCCTCCTTGCGCATATCGTAGAGCCTGTACGCCTTATGCGCGCTCTCATAGCCAAGGAAGAGATACGAATTTGCCCGCAGCTACAGTTTGCTATCGCGCCTCTGCGCAGCCTGCACCACCGTGTGCGCCTTGCACCCGAATACTTTTAGGTGTGCCACACTTGGCTTGCGCCCGCTCCAAACCTCCTGCGGTGTCTTCCAGCCGCTCCTCCCCTTCAGCACTGCTGTAGGAGTGAGGTTGATGCTGTAGCTCGCCGTGCGCACAGCTTTTGCCCAGAAGCTTCGCGGCAATTCGGCATCCACTAACATGGTCCATACCATGTTCAGCAGCGTCTGGTTCGCCCGCTCCGCCACGCCATTTGACTGAGGTGAATAGGACGTAGTTTGTTTCCATTTTATGCCCTGCTGCTTCATCCACCCGCTATAGCCCAAATACTCTTCGCCGTTGTCACTACATAGCGCTCTGACCTTCCGGTCAGTCTGCCTCTCCACCGCGACGACATACTCCTTCAGCCGGTCCAGGATCTCGCCTTTCCGCTTCATGAAGTACACGAAGATTTTTATACTGTAGTCATCAATGAAGGTGATGAAGTAATGCGCGCCGCTCTTTGACGCCGTCTTGAATGGTCCGCACACGTCGCTGTGCACGACCTCCAGCAAGTCCGAGGCGTGATTCACGTTCTCGTTGAACGGTTTGCGCCGCGCCTTGCCCAAAATGCAAGGCTCACACTTTTTTTGCTTTGCTGCATCTGTCGCCTCTTTCGTATCGTCGATGACGAGGCTGCGTACTAGCTCATGCTTTGCCATCTCCTTCACAACTACGGGTGAGGAATGCCCCAGTCGTCAGTGCCAGAGCTCCGGATCAGCTCCCCCTCCTTTGGCCAGGTTGACAGTGTGTTCTTCCGAGTCTACTGAATCTGTCACTGCGGGGATCACCTTGGTCTCCACGATGTAGAGGCCTCCCTCACGCTTGGCCTCTAGCACGGGCTCGCCGCCACCGTCCTTCCGCACGAATGCCCCTCTTCTCCTGAAGAGCATCTCGTACCCCATGTCAGTCAGGCGGCTGACACTTAGAATGTCAACCAAGCCGGGCACATGCTGCACGTCATTGATGACGCACTGTACCCGCTTCCCATCAACCACCACTTCCACGTCCACGTCTCCTTGGCCAGCCGCCGGCTTGACCTTGTTGTTCGCGACCACCATGGATTTGCTAGACTTGGTGTAGTTGATGAACCCGACCTTCTCGACCTGGATATGCTCCTCCGCTCCGGAGTCAAGGCATCGCCGGTTGGCCTTCTTGAGGTAGTGGTTTTGACTACTGTTGAGGAGCGCCTTTTTGCCTTTGGCGTCCTTGCCACCGGCCTTTGCCTCCTCGGTGCACTCACAGGCCCAATGGCCCTCCTTGTCGCACTTACGTCACGCACCTTTCTTGGTGCCCTTCTTGCCACCGCCATTTCCGCCACCTCCCTTGGCCCCGCTTCCGCCACCACGTGTTTTGGTGACGAGGGCCGATGAGGATGACGAGGACTCCCCGCAGCTCCGTCGCTGCGCCTCGTTGCGGATGTACTCTGCGACCGTGCCATAGGTGAGCTTGTCCTCTGCCCATCTTCCCAAGAAAGTAATGAGAGGGCTCCAACTATCAGGAAGGGCCATGAGGAGGGCCATCGCCTGCAGTTGCGTGTCGATCTTCTACCCCACGTCGTTGTATTGTGAAGCGAGCGACTCGATCTGCTACATGGCGGTGATGACATCATCTCCCTCCTCGATTCTCACTGTGAGGAGTCGCTTCATTGCGAAGATTTTGTTCGCCAACAAAATCTTTGCAATCTTGGATTGATGGATGGCACAGATTTTTTGCCAAGTTTCGGCTGCCAGCTTGCAGCCCTAGAAGTAGCCCCACTGCGACTCGGCCGTCCCGGACACCAGAAACATGAGCACCTCCGTGTTTTTCTTTGCGAAGGCCTCCTTCTACGCTTCCGTTGCCATCGCTTCGTCGAGGACTTCCGTTCCCTTCATGACCTCCAGCAGCCCCTTATGCGCGAGGTGCAGCTCGAAGTGCCACCTCCATAGCCCGTAGCCAAGGCCACCTGCATAATTCTGGATGGGCTGCATCTCCTTCTGCGCCATTTGCGCAGTCTTCAACTCCGGGACCTCAGAGCTTGACAGCAATGTCATCCCTGACGACAGTCCCGTCCGCCGCGAAAGCCGTGAGCGATGTGTAGACTGGTCAGGGCCGTGGGCCCATAACCCTCTTTCAAACAAACGGCCCCTGGGTGGAGGCAGTTCCAACGTGGCCCGACGGGTCTTCTACATTCATGGCTATGTTTTGTGCTGGTTCTGAGTCTAAGCGTGAGCTTTCTGGTCGCCTCACGCTATGTGTCTTGTAGTTGAAGGCAATTGTGAGACAGTCACTTTTGCGAAGAGAATAACGCGTTTTTGTATTAGTTTTTGTTAACATGATCTCAACATTTTTAGTGCTAGTCCTTAGCTCTCCACCGCACCAAACCGTGTGCAATTCGGATAACCGTAGCTCCCGCTACGTTTGTCGAAGCGCAGCACCCCAAATCAGCCGCTCACTTGGCGGCGCGCACCACGTCGCCCGCCGAGGCGCCTTCACACATCAAGGACCCATCAAAACGCCATTCCGGAGGCGCAGATGTCCCTACGCGTAGTGGCGGCGCCATTTGGGGTCTGTTTTGATGAGTTAATCATCGAGTCTGGTGATGGGGATGGATGTGGGTCGAAACCTGTTCGCGGACCTGCAGTCGGAATTTTGACGAAGTCCTCGAGTAACAAAATGTACTTCTGAGTTCCGGACGCCGAGCCATAAACTTGGCTAAGTCCCTCACTAACAAAACTGCACTACTGGCATCCGGCGGATCGACCGGCGGACGCCTCGGCAGCCCTTCTGGAGCAAAATCTCCAGATGGACTTTTGTTACTCGGTCAGGTTGATTATCCACCTCCGGTCGAACCGCGACGGACTCCCAAAGTCGTCGCGCAGACCCCAACTTTGGAAGCCCATATCTCCCTCGTTACTTGTCCGATTCCGGTGAAACAACTTCCACCGGATTCAGCGACTCGTCAAATTTTAGGGGCAATCCTCCATTTTAGGATCCAAGCAATCCTCGAGTCGCCAGATCTGTCGACAAGGAATTTCCTCTCTCTTGCAACTCGTCGACGCCTCCCTGCGCCGCACTTGGGCATGCAAAGGGGCAAATCTTCAATAGGGAGTACCTTGTTCATTGGGCCGGTTGTGGACCTGAACATAATTCATGGGAGCCCGAATCTCGGTTGCCCAGAGGGGTGGTCAACGAGTATTGGAGCGAGCTTGCAGCTCGCACAGATCGACGCGTAGCAGGAGGTACCACCTGAACGCGGAAAAAATGAACAACATTCCCACAGGGCAACATTCATGGACAGCGACCATAGGAGGTTGGGGACGCCCAACATGGTTGTCGCACGGACGCTCCAGCCTAAAGGGGGGAGGCCGCTAGCCGTGCTGACCTACAAGCTGTAGCTTAGGTCCAAGTACCATGCCCGTGTTCATGTCTAGCTGGTGATTGATTTTTTTTTTTCTTTCACAGTTTTGATGACTCACTAACTGACAATCCTGCTTGTTGTTCAAGAACCGAGACGGTTTATAATAAGTGGGGAGGAATGTAGTGGGAGGGCCGGTTCGGTCCACCCTCCTCGCTGAAGCGAGGGGTGGTTGCACACCACCCCTTGCGTCAGCGAGGACTAGCCGGAGCCCAGCACTTTGTTGGCCGCCGGCCAGCTCACCTCCGGCCAGCTCGCTGCCGGCCGGCTAGACAGCCGGCGGCCGGCCAAGCGACCGGCCGGCCACCGGCCGGCCAGCCGCCAGCCGTCGATCGCGGCCTCAACCCGATCGGCGGTTGAGGGGCCACGAGGGCCTCGAGGGCGAGGCCTCGTGGCCTCATGCCCTCGCCCCCCCTCGCCCTCCTTGCAAACAAGCAAGCGAGGACGAGGGATAGGGGGAGCGAGGGTGAGGACGAGAGGACTGGCGCGAAACCGCCAGCGTGCCTCGCACGCGACGATTTTGCGCCAGAACGGCAAAACGTAAATCAAAGTTCGTTCGCGACGAACTTCGACATGAAATAAACAAAATAACTCGTGCGAACACACGAGTTCGAGGTAAAAACCCCCGGTTTGGGTCCCAAAACCAGGGGTTTGGTTGAAAACGAAAATGGGCCTCCGGAGACTCGATACATTCGAGTCTCCCTGCTCTGGGTCGTTGATGACGATTGCCCCTCAGTCCTACGAAGGGGGTAAACCCCTGATGCAGACTGAGAACGCCATTCTGCGAACTCCGACGACGACTTCAGGGCTGGAGCTGGAGACACGACCCGTTACACCATGCCACGAGGGTGGCTCAACTGCGTGAGCTCCACTCCCTCTGACAGGGTCCTATAGAGGTTGTAGCAGAATAATGGAGGCAGTCCATGCAACTTTACACATGCCTTAGGAGTGGTTACGAGGAGTTCGGTGGGTACGAAAAAAACAAGCTCTAGCTCGGCAACCCCTACTTGCGACGTCGATTTACTTTCCAGGTCGTCATCCCACAGAAGGAGGAGCTACGACAAATGATGTTTAAGGAATGCCACAAAACCATTCTTTGTGGACACTTTGGTGAGGACAAGACACTAAAGAAGCTGGTGAAGCACTGTTGATTGGCGAAGATGTAGAATAACGTGTCAGCTTTATACAAATCATGGGACACCTGTGAGCGGCAAAAGCTCATCGCACGAGACCACCGAGACTACTCCAATCACCACTTGTTCCGACGGAGCCGTGGGTCGAAATGAACATGGACTTCATGTCGATATTTCCGGTCACCTCTTCCGGATAGGACGCCATCCTCGTGGTGGTGGAAAGACTTTCGGAAATGTCACACGTCATCACAACAGCGACCACCGTCATCTCAGAAGGAATAGCGCAACTAGTCTTAAATCAAATCGTATGATTTGTGCGGCGTACTATACACCATCATTAGTCACATAAATGGCCACTTCACTAGTCGTTTTTGGCGCGAGATGATGACGCGTTTTGGCAGCTAGATGTAGCTATCAATGGCGTTCCATCCTCAAACAGATGAGAAAACTGAGTAGACGAATCAAACGTAGCCTCTACACAGTTTATGCAAGCCCCACAGCACTGATTGATCAACCGAATTTTCGAACGTTTAACTCGCATAGAACTCCATGACTTCCTCCGCAATGGGTTCGAATACATTCAAAGTGGTTAAAAACTAACTCCTCGACACACGAGCAAGACTACAGAGCCAAAGCAACATTCCCATGGTTGACATTCAGCAAAGGGATTTGTTGAGCATTCGGGAGGAAACACAACAAACCCTCTCAAAGACTCAAGCAACTATGAAGTGAGCGGCGGGATGACATTGCATTACTGATGTGTTCTGTGCTCGCGATCGTGTCCTTCTCAGCTCGACAACCATCAAAATCTGATGATAGGACTTTGGAAAGCTCAAGCAGCGTTGGTTGGGGTCGTTTGAGATCAAGAGAATGTAAGCCTCTGTGGTCGCTCAATTTCGTGTTCCTCACAACATGGCGATCCACCCTGTCTTCCACATCTGCAAGCTCAAGCACTACCAGGACCTCGACAGAATCTTCCCCGGCAGAGACGTCACACCCCCACCTCCTGTTCAAGTGGACAAGGATACACAATACTTGATTGACGACATCCCCGGGCATCACCGCCATGGAAAAATGATAGGGTATATGGTCACGTGGCAGAATTACGATGTTGCGCACAACAGCTAGGAGCCCTACAACAACCTTTGAGCATTGATGTTTAATCGATGGCCACTATCGCCGTCACTAGTTTGTGTCCGCTTACGCGCCGAGAAGTCGTGGGTGAAGGATGGAGAAGTGATATGTCCGTGACTTACACGAGTCCTTGAAATCCGTGAGTGGACATTCGTGTCCTTACATTTATGGTCGAACGCACGTCAACCTAAACATTTTTACGCCTATCGGCTAAGGGCATTTGGACCACTTGCCCCGATCTCCAGTGTCCTGTTCCACTGAGTTCTGACAGCTTTGACAACTTTCCATAATGCTCGGCTGAAGTGTCGCGAACCGTATCAATGTTTAGATTCTTTTCCGTCGACTTCTCGACGATGCTGACTTGTGTTAATCCACGCTGTGATATTCTTCAAGCCCCTAGACTTCTTGAAGCAGCCACTCACGGTGGGACATTGCACGCGTCATTCGGCTCAAGCACCAAGGATGTAGCATATGCCTCATTGTGATTCCTGTCATGTGCTCAACTGAGTCGACACTTGTCATCAAAGTACACTTGCTCCTTAATAAAAACATATTTTTTTGCCTTATTCCTTCAACATTATTTTGCTCTGCATCCATCCCTTTGAACGACCTACGTTCTGCTTGGCGTAATGCTGTAGATAATTTTTTCTCTTTAAAGTGCCACAAAGGGAGATAATGTCTTTTGTATCGTGGATAGGTTCGCTTCAAACCTTTGGTGGTGTGGATATACGAGCGAGACCCCCCCCCCCCCCAAAAGCGGATACAATCTCACCAAACGGGACCTTTGCTGAGTTATTTTATCACAGAATTCAGTATTCAACGATGTTTCGCCCTCGCCACGCAGGCTTTGCCAGTTGACATGGCCTCGAGCGAGCTGACTGGACTGGTTTCGAACCCGCCAATTTTTTTTGCAAGAATAGCAAAGTTTTCGTGCACTTTTGGCGGTGTTTGAAGCCTTCATCCTTCAATGAAGCCGAGTCGCGAGGTCCGAAAGGGCTGATTTCACTGAAGGATTATCGTCAAATTGTCGGTGAACTCGGGATTCGACGACTGAATGTAAGTGAAGACGAATACATGGGTAAAATTGGGTGAATTAAATACATCGAATAATACTGGTGGATTCAATTTTCCCGACCGATGGCTAGTTCAAACAACCAATTTTCATTTGCGACATGAAGGCATGACACGGCTGGCTCGAGGGCGCTTAGTTAGGCACCCGTCTTCAAGCTTGCGTAGATGCAACTCCATCGATGAATTTCAGTGACGACAAGAAAAGGAGGGAAAATGCCGGAAAAAGGTTGTTAATACACGATAGATGAAAGAAGTGTTCGAAAGCAGGAATGGATGTCGCGCACTTTCAACTATACGAAAAACAGGGCCAGATCGTTGAATACTGAATTCTGTGATTAGAGAACGCGGCACTCGTCCCGAACATGTGCTGGATTTGGCGCGTAGCTCTACGTTCCTCGCCACTGCCAAACGGTACTTTCACCCCTTGTGGATCGTTTCGCGCGTTAGCGCTCACCTGGGATTCCATCGACACACCCACCCCCAACACCCCCCC
>SZWC01019807.1:31962-49623 GCA_023375785.1 Penium margaritaceum
CCACACACACACACACACACACACACACACACAACAGCTCAAAAGCTCACCGGTCTTGGACCACGGCGCACACTCCGATGCCACCATCACGATGTTCATCACATTGGGGCCCGCGAGCGGCGGCGGCTTCTCCTCGGCTGGGGGGTCTGCCGGCCTCGTCTCCGCCACAGGCGCCGGCTTCGGCTTCGGCTCCTCCCTCTTCACCGCTGGCGGCAGCGGCGGCGCCGACGGAATAGCCACAGGGGCCTTCACCACAGCCGCCGGCCTGGGCACAGCGGGAGGCGGCGGGGCGCGCACTGGAGGAGGAGCCGCCGGCGCAGCGGCAGGGGCTGCTCTGGGGGGCGGTGCAGCCGGTGCAGCCCTAGTAGGGGCAGCAGGAGCCGGGACTGCAGCAGCGGGAGGAGGGGGTGCCTGGCGCTGGGGAGCGGGTGGCGGAGGGGCTTGGCCTCGGTTGGGCGGAGGAGGTGCGGACGGAATGGGGACTGAGATAGGGGAGGTTGCCGGCCGTACTGGTGCTGCGGACGGCGCTGCTGCGGCAGCGACGGGCGGCGGCGGCGCAGGCCTAGTGCTGGGTGCCGCTGGGATGCTCCTCGGAGGTGAAGGGACTGGGGGAGCAACCCCTGGACGGGGCGCCGCAGGAGCGGGCCTGGATGCCGGCGGGATTGTTCTTGTTGCCGCTGCTGCTGGAGGGGGCGGTCCTGTGGGGGCCTTGGCTGCCGGCCGAGGGACCTGTGTGGGTGCCGCCGCTGGCGTTGCGGCCACGCTGCCGACGGGGGGGAGGCCGCCTTGGTTGGAGTCGTTGAACACGGCGATGGTCTTGGAAGGGTCGTCGAGCGACTTGAGCAGCGCCGCGTGCAGCTTGCGCCGCTCCTCCAGCTGCAGTGGCCGCCAGCACAGAGCGCAACGTGCCAGTGAATGGAAGCCATCGTAGGGTCACAACGATGCAGAGCAGCGGCGTGCATGGCGGCATGATATGGGAAGATCTAGCAGCCGTGACAGCAAGATTCACAGCGGAGTGCCCATGCTCACCGACACAGGATCCCGGCAACTCACGGGGATACACGCAGCTCCGACAGACCATGCAGCTGGCAGACGCCCCGACGGGATGCAAAGGCACACACGTTTTTGGCGCCAAACAGCGATGCGGCTTCAACTCAGCATCGCTTGCCCCGCACAATGAAATACTCCTACTGCAGTGCAGCAGGCAGAGCAGCACTGTCACCCGGCGGTAAGACTGCACAGACTGCAAAGTGTCTGACAGCAGCCATGACAGCAGGGAGGCAATGGAGGTGGCCTTTGGCTCCATCGTTATGCCTTCCTCCCCGGGATTATTAGGGCAGCCGTTGCGCGAAACCAAAATGGCCATGGTCATGCCACAGACTCTCATACAACAAAGCAAACTACCCGAGTTGCAGACCCGGGTAGTTTGCTCCAACCTGAGAGAAGACATAACTGTCCTTTTTCTCCGTTACATGCAACTTCTTGGAAGACAGCCTTGGGGCAGTGCCAAGGCAGGAAAGCAGGCAGCCAGTAGGCAGACCATGTCTGCTATGCGCATGGTATTGTGCTAATCCTCTGCCAAGCAGGACATGAGACACAGCGAGCACACGCAAGCACGGCCGCCCGTGGAAAGACCCCGGGCCGAGGCCATGACACTGTTCCTGCCCATGACAGCAACACATCGCCTGCTGAACCAGCAACTCGTGCTGACGAAGCGGCCACATCAGACTGCCAAAGCAGAGCCAAGCGTCACGGCAAAGCACTCCAGCAAAGTTTTGCTGGAGGCTCTCGGCTGCCAAAAGACTTGAGCGCGCGCAGATTTTGGCAACCGAGAGCCTTGAATGCTGTTGCGAACCAGATGCACGGTCCTTCGTGGAGATTCACAAAACAAGGGACCGAAATGGAGGGTGAAAATGTCCCATTTCGAGTGTGCGAATAGCATAGAAGTTTGCAAAGGAAATGCTGAGACAAGGCTTGCTCGGGCAATCGAGCCCGCCGCTTACACCAAAGGAAAGAGAGAGCGTGGCTAAGCAAAGATGAAGTGGGCGAAAATTCCTGCGCACCAAAGGAAAAGAAGGAAAAAGAAAATCATCCCCGCCATGGTTCCTGCTTCCACCTCAATCAATCCAGCCAAGAGTTGCCAGCCGTTTCTGTGGCTCGTCACGCCGACAGGACGTGGCACGCGTGAGCTTGCATCCCCCTCGGCGCAGTCAGATCCACTTCGAGGCAAGCTCGGCTGCCTTCAACAAAACTAGGCCTTCCGCGCTGACGCATCAACAGGCCACCGTACCTCGTCCTTCCCAGGCGTTCGCACCGGAGAAGGCAGAAGCACCCCGCTGTTTTTTCCTCCTTTTTTCCAGATCGACCTGACCCACCTGCTCGAGCAGCTCCTTCTGCATCTTCATCAGCTTCTCCGTGCGCGCATCCGACCGCGTCGTGGACGTCCCGGCGGGCGACGACGACGCTGACGCCGACACCGAAACCGACCGCAAGGGAGACCCGCCGCTGCCGCTGCCGGCGCCACTGCCAACGGACCCAGCCCCCGGAGCCTCCCCGTCTGCTGCTGCCCTCACGAGAACAAGGTTTGAACCGAAGCCCCTTCCTGAAAGACCGCCGCAGCTGCCGCTGCTGGTGGTGGGCCATCCCCTGATCCTCTGGCCCAGGCCCAGCGAGATGGCCGCGCTCTTGGACGCAGGTCCGCCGGAGCGGAGAGCTTGCCTCCAGCTAAGCGGCTGCGACTGCGGCTGCGCCTGCCAGTGCTGGTGTTGCTGCTCGACAGCGATGCCGTGGGCGGAAGGTCGCCTCAAGGCGCCCGCGTCGACGGAGCGGATGAGCCCGGGGGGGACGTAGCCGCTGCCGATGGCGGTGGTGCTGTACGTGGGGGCGCCTGCTATTGCTCCTGGTACAGCGTGCAGGAGCCTCACGGACTCCATGGTGCCGGCCCTGATCAAAAGCTTTGCGTTTGCAACGCGATTGGGAGGAGTGTGACGCGCTGGAGTGGTCCTCCTGCCACTGCCTTCCTCTGCTCGATTCCCGTGCCAAGTGTGACGGCGAGGCTAACAGATGCAGAGTGCCGTTCCAAACACGCACGGATAGACGCTAGTGCGAAGGGGGAGCCTGCGAAAATCTTGCAGTGGAGCTGTCAATGCCGACCGTCTACTGGTTGGTAGTTCCACGAGATGCGGGCGTGCTCCCCACTTGCAACGCAGGCCACAGGACACTTCCGAGCAGCAAGCGCTGCTGCTTGTTGCGATCTCGCGTCCTTCGGTTGGTGCTTCGGCAGTGGGTGCGGACGTGACAGGGGGTGTGGCGACGTGCCGGCGCTCGTGTGGGTGAGCGGCTGTGCGGTGGCGCAGTAGCACGGATGGCCAGCGGACGCAGGCGAGGCATACCATCGTGTGGACCGCATGTCTCTGCGGTGCCTTCGCCACGCCATCCGCAGCATGAGCCTATGCAAGTCTGATGCCGCAAGCCAGATGGAGCATGTGATGATGGACGACTAATCTCAACATTTATGCTGTGACCATGGTTGCCGGGAGCGTGCCCGTAAGGTAGGCGAACCACTTTGGAAAGATCGCTGAAAAAAGGGTTCACAAGCAAACGACGATAATCCATGGGAACATGTTCGTATAGTGTGACGAACCATAGCCGATGTTGTGAGGGATGTCGAAAATCTTCCATGACCGGACCAAGAGGAGACGAAACGACGAACTGGAACGCTGGGACTCGCTGACGGCTTCCTCTGCTAGGGGTGGGAGGCTTATCATCTCCCGTCCTGGATGACACCGGTGGCTGGACATGACCACGAGGACGACGGGGTTCGCCGAGTGCTGGGAAAAGCGCTCGCATTTTTAAAGTGGGTATGGGAGGATCCAGAACCGGCAAACGGCAGTTCGTACCATAACTCACTCCGGACACCAGCTTCCCTACCGCTCTGTAAGATGAATATCGAGCAGCAGCGTAGGCCGTTTAGCGGACTCGGAAACTCCAGAAGACTGAAAAAACCTATACGAATGGATCCTCGGTATCTGGCGCGGATCCGATCGGACACCAAGGTACCGCGGCACCGCTGGCCTCACCTTGCGAATTACACACACGCCTGCAAAGAGGCTCAGCCCCAAAGAACGCACGCGCCGTGGGCGCGCTTCCCCTCCAGAGCGTTCGATCCACGTCATGTTGAGCCCACAAAGGTCCCCGGCACCACCCCGCCTTTCCACGCTGGCATCCTCAGGACTCATGTGGGCTTGCCAACGTGGCACTGGTTCGGATAGACTCCCTCACAGCCAAGACCCTCCCACAGACGAGCCACAGCCACGACTTGTCGAGCCCACCCACCGCCGACAAACCCAGCGTCCTGCTGCGCAGAACCAGGAAATAACCATATCTCCATCAAATTCACGAAACTACTACCATCTCCACGAATTTGACAAAAATAATGCCGTATCCAGAATCGGATCCACAAAATAACCATATCCAACGATCGTGCAAAACACAACATAAAAATGAAACTGGCCCATTCCAGTTTTTTAGGCCGTGAATTATGCACTTTTTTCATGCTGAATTTGTTGTACCGTAGTAAACAATCACAAACCCCACATTTGAATGTTTTGTGACTGTTTTAGAAAGGGTTTGAATATTTTGCGCCTCTAACGTGCACGAGCCCTTAAAATCCGTGCTTCGGCATTCCTTTCACGAAATTCATGGCTCACTACACGTTGACCTCCACGTTCTTATGCAAATAAGCCGAGGGCATTTTGGCCACCTGCCCCGACAATTGAAGCCTTGTTCTAGAAGGTTCTCACAACTTCAACCACTGTCTTAGAATTTCGTAAGAATCTTCACCAGTTGTACCAACATCCTACAACTTCTCGACAGAGTTTCTTAAAAATACCGCTCGCAAGTCGACGTAACACTTGTCGCTCAACTCAAGCTCACAATACACCTAGTATACTTCATTCCAATTTCCGCTGTTTAATACATGTGCATGAAAATTCTTTCATCGATTTATATTCACCAAAAAATACAAGTTATCCAATCAACCCCATTCCTCGAAGCCTCTTTGTTCCGCACCTCATTCGTGTGAACAATACACATTCCGCTCGGTGTAACACTTTGTATCACAGCGTAGCATCAGTGAAGGGATAGCCACCGCATTTACTACACAGCTAAAACCTTGCATGAGTCTTCAACCCATCTCCTCTGTCGAGAAGATCGCAGACCTCATAACGACGACTCTTAACTCGGCAAGTGCATTCAACGATAAGCGCGAGTCCATGGCAAAGATTTTGGCCATGGAGGATTATTAGCACGGAGTCCAAGAAACTTTCCAAGCGAATCGTGCAATAGCGGCAAGCTTCCTGGCAAAAAGCGAGGCTTCAACGATTGTGACTACCAATCGGGTGATGGCGCTTTCAAGCTCAGAGAACCCTTTGATAGTTTGTATGTCGCAGACATGTGATGAATTTTGGCCTCGTTACACAACCCACACTCCACTGATGCAGTTGCTTGAGCAACAAGAGATTGTGCTATCAGTGCGTGCGTCGTCACTCACATACGATGTTCAACAATGACCCCCTTGGCCACTTGGACATCATCACCAATTATGTCCATTGTGGCTACTTAAGTTTTCTACCAAAACTTGAAGCTAGAATACCGGGTACATACCCGTGGTTAGTAGACTAATGCACGATGCATAGCTCAGAAAAACAAGGGGGGTCTAGTTCCATCCCCAAAGTGTTGCATGATGGAGACCGAGCTCATTGCTCACTCCCTCTTGGGTTCCTCTCCCGACATGCAACAACTCCATGCCATGTGACTCACCTTTCGCGGTATTTCTACTTGAGTTGCATGGCATCTCTACGCCATGGCATTCTGACCCTACCATTGTTCTTCCATCGTCTGTTCCCTTGTCATGTCTCTCACTACATCTAGCTACTGATTGGTATTAGAGCAATAGCGAGAGATTGATCCGCATTCAAGCTTGAACATGCAATCATGGTCGTAGGTGAAATGGTCACTGCCACCGCCGCTGCCGTTCGTTGACAGAAGCAATGGCTGCGAGCTCTCTGATCCAGACATCGCACCCGACCGTTGCAGGTCGCTTGTGAGTGATCGGTAAATGCCGATATCTCAGACCCCGTCGGTGTCCACATTGCTACACCATCGACTTTCTTCACACCCGCGGGTTTCGTCACACCCATGTGATCCACGCATCACCTATAGCCATTGTCGTTGGCTCCTCCAACCACCGCCTTTGGCCGCCGTTGTCCCTCTCATGTATACTAGGAACAATAGCAATAGCTACCACCACAGCCTCGGTAGCAGCTGCCGCCATGGCAGCAGCAACACCTACACCCACCTCTTCCGTAGTAACTACTGTAGCAATGGAAGCTACAATAGTAGTACCAGAAGCCGAAGTAGCAGTCTATACAACCATAGCAACCACTACATTAGCAGCCTCAAAACAGGAGTAGCAGTAGCTACAACTAAAGCATTAACACCACGAGTAGTGGCAGCTACAACAGCAGCCTCAGCAGTTGCTGCCGCCTCAATAGGATTCACAGTTGCAGCTAAACTTTCTGTGTGAACAACAACAATAACAAAAGCTAATGCAGCAGTAGCATTATTTGTTGCAAAAGTCCCGGCAAACATAGAAACCATTACATCAACACCCTCGACACAAGAGCAAATGTAGTTGTAGCTACAGTCTTAGCAAAACGAGCAGTAGTAGCAGCAACTGCTACAACCTCGACAACAGCTGCAGCGTTGACAGCCATAACAATAGTCGCATCATCAGCAACAACAACTGCCACAACTAAAACAACCTCAATAGGAGCAATCTCGGCAACAGGAGCTGCAATAGCAACACTTGCACTTTTCGGCCTTGGCGATTGCTGAGGCAGCAATAGCACCATTGACAACTGTGGCCTTGGAGAGTTGACGGACCATCATTACATCCTAGCCACCTCAATGGCAGAGGAGGTCACGCACACGTGTAGACAACAAGCTCTCGGATGCAACTCCTCTCGAGTCATATGACGAGGAGCGTAGCGCTGCTTGTCGGGTGTAGCATCGTTGTGGAGATGGTGGGGGGTCGCCCATGTCCGACCCCTCCTATTCATTGCGGCTGGATTCGGTAAAATACACCCCCCCACCACCCAAGATTCCTTGGAGGGAGTGACTTTGTTGTAGTGGAGGCTGTCGTCAATGACTTATTGGCTAGTTTCAATAGAGATGATATCTTGTTATCTGCAGCCCTAACTTGTGCAACCTTTGCCATCATAGACAAAAAAGTAGCATCAAGAGCTATATTCACTACGGCGGCCAGGGCTTCACGCGCCCCTGCATCCACCCTAGCGGATCGTGCCACTAAAGCCTACACCAAGCCACTATCATTTTCAGGCCATTTGTAGCAGCTACTGTTGACATTTGTGCACACATCTTAGCTATCGCACCCACCATCGCCTCTAACACAGTAGTTATAGCTTTGTCCACAACCATCGGCATAGCTGCCATCTATACATGTAAAACAACGTCTACAACATCAGCTGCCATAAGTCTAACGACAGCTGTTGTTTCTGTTGCTACTGTCCTTGCTAATATGATCCAACGTTTGTATCAAGTTCCCTTACATGGTCATGAGCATGGTCCCTCCAGATTGAAAGGGTTTGGAGGAGAAGCTCTGAGTGGCAGAGCTTCTCCATGGATACGGAGTAGTTATTTCACCTTTAGCATGGTCCAACTTTGAGGAAATCGTCCCCGTCACACATATCACTTGTCTAGTTCAAATGGTTTTCACCATCAACGAAGGTTGAGATTGTTGTATTATTGTTATCTCGTTCTGTCATACATCTGGTCGATGTCATAATACATGTGTTATACCATCGACACTAACATGGCTAGTCTAACCATAGCTCATGGCCATAGTGTGTTCAGCACTCGCATCAGTTGTGCATTCGGTAACCATGACAAGAGTGTAATCCGTAGCTTCTGTCGATGGCACAGTGCATGTTTATGACAATAGTGCATATGTTACTCGTGTCAGCATTTTAACCGATGCATGATTTGGCCATGCATTCGACACTCATGGCAACTCTGCATTCGGAACTTGCTTGAATGTTGCGGTTGCATTGTCCACGTTGGCCATGTTTCAAGTGCAATTGGTATTTTTCAACTCTACGCAAACGGCCCTTGTGGAAGAATTTTCACTATCGCGTGTTTGTTGAGTGTGATTGCCACTCACATTATTGTGATGTCGAAATCCAAGCGCAAATGACTTAGCCTGTATCCTTGGTGCAATCGGCGCTCACGCGGATACGGAATTGGCATTTGCTTTTGTTATATCTCTATAGACTATGAGTAATGCATTTGGCACTAGCATCACAGATGCACTCGGCAGTCGTGACTAAATTGCAACTTACACCTTTTCTAGTTGTGTGTGTGACACCGATAGTATTTCTGCAACCAACACATGTCCTACTGTCAGTAGTGTAATCGGCACCTGCGTTGATGATGTGGTCGACGTCCGTATAACCGTGGATTCAATACACCATTGTTCCCGAACCAATGTTCTGGATAGTAGATGACGTGTTGAGTGGTCATAGTATGTTTGATGCCTTCATTGACTTCAATTAATAACTCGCCTTGATTTAAATCACCGTGATTGTTTGCGAATCTAGAGTATGTCACAGTATTCATTTTGCATTAACAATATTGTTTGGCGCATAAACGATCTGCATCAAGCCATGTCGTGGCTTTGAACAGTCATCTCTTCTTGGTTTCTCTATGAACTATCTCAAACTTCAAGGTTAATCAAGAAGTTTCAAATATTGTCTGTTGAATCCACTTTCCTTTATTACATTCAAATGCACGTTTCATCTCGCAAAACAACCTGTTCCTCCTAAAGCGACACCTTGTTGTGTGCTGGAAATTTTATCGATTTTCCCCGTTTTCCATATTTAGAATATTGGATTTTCAGAACATTTCATGAAATGAGAAATGCTCTAGAGCTCAATCAAAGAATTTTTTACCACTCTTCGCTGGAAACCCCATGGTCAATTCTAGGCTTCATTGAGGAAACCGTCCTCACGTCTAGTGTTAATGGCACCAAGAGATTTTTGTTTTGTTTAGAGGATTATTTTAATTAGGAGGATTATTTTAATTACTCAAATTTGGAGCTCAGTCTGAGCTTCAAATTGCCTGTTATTATGTCCAAAACAGAAACCAACCGAATGACATGTCCTTGGATATTTGTGGATCCGACCGGGTCCAAAATGAGGGATATTTGGGACTTAGGAAAAGAAAACAGGTCCAATCTTTGTGCATACTAATTTGAACCTCTTCCTTCACCTCATTGAAAGCACCTACTGCTAGCTGTACAACTTTTGCATGTCGTTATTAGGGGAAATAATAGACCCATTCCGTTGGCGTGCGGGGCCATGCCCTTTGGCGGATGGGAGAGAGGAGATCGTGTCCTATCTACTTCTCTGTCTGTCGACCCATGTGAGAGGAGGGAGAGGGGAGGTCATCCCCTCTCCACCATTGGGACCATCGGTCCAAGTGAGGAGGAGGGAGCAGAAGGAAAAACTCCCCATCTCCTCTCCCCCTTGGGCCGTCTGTGCCACGGACGAGGGGAGGGGGATACTCTCCCCTCACCCGTCCTCCCTTGGTACCACCGGCGCCATGAAAGAAGGGATGGAGAGAGGGGCTCCCATCCCTCTCCTCCCCTTCGGCACCGTCGGTCCCATGGGGGTGGAGGGAGTCTGTCCTTCTCCTCCCCTCTGGCACCATTGGCGCCATGGAAAGAGGGGGGAAGGGATTATTGTCACTCTCTTCCCTTTTGGTGCCATGGTGAGGTGGGAGAGGGAGTCCATCCATCTCGTCCCCTTCGGCACCGTCGGTGGCATATGAGGGGGCAGGAAGGGAATCTTGTCCCTCTCCTCCCTTTCACTGCCGTCGGCATCATGGGAGGAGGGGAAGAGGGAGTCCGTCCCTCACCCCTACAGCGCATTTGGCGCTATGGACAAGGAGCAGAGGAGGGATGTCTCACCACTCCTCCCCCTAGGCGTCATGGATGAAGAGGGCGAGAGGGGCACGTCCATCTTCTCCCTATAGGCAATTTCAGCATCATGAATAGGGGGGGAGAGGGGGAAGGTCTTCCCTCACCTCCCATCTCTATCCGATGAGGGTAGCCTTCCCTTATCGAGCTCGAGATCGTCGAGCTGACCACAAGTCGACGAGGTTGAGCTGTGCTATGCTAGGCGCCGATTCGTGCCCATTGACCACTTGCTAGCTAGGGTCCCAGCAAGTCGCAGAGCCTTCAGCTCGTTTACGCTCTCATAGTACAAGAGAGCTCTCACTCACTCTGCCATTCCGGCGGATTTTGAAGAAAACTGTCAAAAATATTTTTGTTTCCTTAATGCAAACTACATCGATGATTAAAGTTGTTCATCAATAGGCAGATTCGATGCACACGTGAAGCGGAGACAAACCTTTTTTTCTCTCACGGAAGCACTTGCTCTAATGCCAATGTAGCAGTCCTAGGCTGTTTTCGGACTAACTTCTGAACCAAAGCATAGGCTGTGATAAAATTTAGACCAAGGAGGAGGTATGAATGGTCTCCTCAGCCATTTTGGCTGAGATAATCTGCGACAAAAAGGACGGGGTCGTCATAGGGAATTTTTGCAAGCATGCATAAAAAAATCGTATCGTGCCACGTGGCACATCCACGTGGAAAGAGGATCCTAGCAGCCAACTAGAGGGGAGGAGGAGTGACGCGATCGGTTTCCATCGCGATACTCCTCTTGCCTTATTTTACGGCCGATGGTTGCTATCCGGGCTAGAGTCGAGTGAGACTCTAGCCCCTTGTGACTTTTGAGGCTTCGAGTCTGTGAGGCCATGATCTCGAGTCCCTGAAGTACCAGAATTACATCTGAAGACCATTTTTATTCCTAAAAATAGTCTCTACACAACATCAGTGCTCGCTAAAATAAGTATCAACCCGATGATCAAACTCTTTTGGATTGTCATAGGATTCTCAAAGTGTTATGTAATGCACTATGACTTTGCCATTCAACAAGATAATGAGTGACATTGCATTGTCAATGGTGGAAGATAATTCTTGATAACTTTCTCCATATCCTTTTCCACTTCAAGAGGGGGTGGCAATGGTACTTACCTTCCAAGATATATATTGTCTAGGTCCACAAAAGGCTTATGTTAGCTGTCGTGGAAAACCAGATGGATGGCCATGATTTCCGGGAAGGAGAGCTTTTTGATGACACGTGCTTGCATGTCTTTAACCACAAAAAGATCCAACCACTTTGGTTTTTTTGTTAGCATAATAAATTTGCAGCTTGGCATCCACGGAGCAACAAAGGATGCAACCACCAACATTAAAATCAGTTTCTATCCAAAGCCTGCAAACTATTGGGTTCGTCGATGCTCATATTTGTGGGAGTGTTGGAAGTACCTGGTCCCATATGTTATGCAAGTGTTGCCATTAGATGTCCACAACTAACATGTTGCATGAAATTTGTAAGCGTGCTAAAGTTGTAAGGTGTTTTTTATATTACTTCAAAGGGGACTGTATTGGTAGCCACGGAGGTCATGACTTATATGTTTTTTTTATCGTTACTAGCTTGAATTTCTTTTAACGGCTGGCACGGAGTAAAAGTAGTTGCTCAAGCATTTGATTGGTTTAATCTATTCTCCTGTCAGTTTGAGAATGGAAGGTTGTTGAAAGTTGGATCTAGGTACAGTTATGAGTCATTATTGTATGCCAAAATCTAGTTATGAACCCCGCATCTTGGTCACTGATGATGGAGGAGGGAAGATGATTTAATTGAACAATGTCGAGGGGAAGTTATGATTTCCCTCAACGGTGACTATCATGGTTGTCATAATGAAATGGGATACTTTGGAGAAGCATGACACCACCACAAACATTCCGTCAAATCCTTCTGGTGTGATATGGGAAACCTGTCATGAAGTCCATGGAGATATCCCACCATGTTTTTTTATTAGTGGTAGTGTTGTGATACGAGCCATCCCAGTCTATTTGTATAGCTTCTTACGCCCAGTCGGCCATGTCCCAGCTCATGCAGACACAGCTGGCGTCGGACCTAGCTGACGCTGAAGTACAATCCGGCGGTGGCCCCATCCACAAGTCATTGTCAGGTAGCTGCTACCGCATCTCGAGTGCTTTTTGGGGCACTATATATTGATTGACGATATGTAGAGTTTTCGTGGTGGACTCGATTTTGAGCATGTCTTGCATCATGCATTTATAGGTGGTTCTTACAACCATGCGTCCATCCAGTCCTTGCCTCAAGTTTGAGAATCTGCATCTCTAGGGACATATTGTGTTGCATTGGATGTTTGTGCATAGCGTTTTGGCCAAAATAGTGCTTTTGGGTCAGCTTTTATGAAAAACTAGCACTATTGCGTGCGTCACCCATCGTGTCCCGTGGCATGTATTCATGTTGTGTGTTTTTTAATCAACATGTCTCACAACATTCTAAGTTACTAATAGGTTCTAATAGGCTCTAATAGGCTCTAATAGGTTCAAATAGGCTCTAATAGGCTCTAATACGCTCTAGCATCTAAGCTACTCATATGCTCTAATAGGTCCTAATAGGCTTTAAGAGTTTTTTCAACTAAATTCATCGAAAACAAACTTTCATCAACTTTCAATGTACCACCTGCATAATTCCAATATAAGATCGTCTACCTTAATACTATTTTACAAAACGTCTAGCCATAATCTGCTGCCTCCTTGTTTTCTTACTGCAATTGGTTGCTCTCTCTCGGGAGCCACCTATCGGCAAGCTTGACCTAACAGCTCAAGCTTGTCTGCCGTGGATGCACAACGGTCCATGTTGTGTGGACCGTCGCATATCCAAGGTAGTCAACATGTGTGTGGAATTGCTTAATAAGCAAGAAAATCCATACGCCTGGTGCTGCTGCACGTAGGACACTGATTGGATCATGCGAATGAATGCCTGCGGGCTGTTGAAGAAATGATGCTATACAATGCAACAACTCCCCATTCATTGAAACATTAAACTGTGATGCCCCATTCCTCAAAATCAATAGTCTACTCCCACGCTTTTACTGAATCTAACCATTCACCAAAACGATTTTGAATCCTTCATTAACATTGATCAAGTCAATCATGGATGAAGCCATTCATTGAAATCAATTATCACTATGATATCGAAGCTTATGATACTTTGCAAGTCCCGCTAACCCGACGCTTGATATGATTGTACCTTCATGCTTGCCAATGCGTCAACCAATCGGACAGTGTCCTCACGCCCACGGTAACAAGGCAAGGAAGTTTCCTAGAACTTTATCAAGTAGAAGTTTAAGCAAACCTGGGGTGAGGTGCGCCTTGACATTTGGCATTGACGAATACTTCATGAATTGTAGTAGCTAGTGACATTGGTTTGCATCTTATCCAAACAGTGATATGTTGTGTGCTTTGTGAGTGACTTGTCCTTGTCAATGTGTCCACCTAAATCGGTGATGTGGGAGTCACATAAGAATATTCTCTTTAGTTTGTCAGACAGTGGTACAACAACATGATGAGTGAATTTCCATCGCTGATACAAAAAATTGAATTGGTTTTTTGTGTTCACCGAAATCTTCCTAAATTTGTGCAGAAAATTGCCTGATGTAGAGGTCTTTCTCGCACCGTAAAGCAATGATGCAAGCTATAAAGTCGGTCGCCAACTGGGAGCATCCACTACTTCTCTCTGTACATAATGGTACTTGATGTCATAATCAAAGTTAGACTCGAGGAACCCCATCTATCCATGGCTCAGATTTTGTTGAGTCCTCAATTAATGTAGGGTCTGGTGAATTGTGCAAAAGTTGCATTGACGGATTCCATGTAGCACCGGCATTTCTTAAGCATTTACATGACCACGGAACCTTTAAGACTTTCACGTGATTGGTTGTTCTCCACTATTGTTGCCTTGGAGGAGAATGGCGGACATTGCTCAATTGGATGGGTCGATGGCCATGACATATTATACTGAAGAATCTGTCAATAGTAGGGCCAACGATGAGGTAAAAAAGTTCTCCAAGGAAATCAAACCTTGTCGATTTCTGTCACCCTCACTCCACTCGGTGGTCTTACAACCAAGACCAATGAGAGGTGCTCATACTATGGCGTAATCCCATGTGAATCAACAGTGTGTTTGTGCAACCTAAAAGGGATCGGAAGACCCAAAGATCAGTGCACTTTGGCCAACCCGCCAATGTTGCCACTTTTTTCAAGTCAAATGTTATAAGTTTGCGGCCGATGTTGTGGAAAAAGTTATCGATGGACCACCAAAGTCGCACGGTGAGATTTGTTTGGAGAAGATTTATTTTCGTAAAAACCTGAGGACTTTTTGGTACTTTCCCTAGTATAGTCAAAGTTCATTGAAAGAAATCTATTAAGATACAGCCAAAATGATGTTAACAACTATCGCAGATGGGACTAGAGCATTTGTGAGTCCGAATCGCATGAACGTGAACTGAAAGTGCCCCTAATGGGTGCGGAACTACATTCTCTTTATGTATGCGATACAGAGATCCCGTTGAAAACCGCTCACAAGTCTGTGTTGGTACAAAGTTAGACTCCTCAGAGTTGGTGAAAAAATTTGCTTGCTTGTAGAAGAATGTAATTGTTTTTATGGTTCTTTTCTTCAACACACGGTAGTCCACACATATCCGTACTTCACCACACATATTCTGGTACAGGAAGCACCAGAAATGCCTATGGTCACATGGATGAACTAATAAGATATTCTGCTTGAGCATCACGTCCAGCTGGCACTTCGATTTAGTTACCTAGTATTGGCTCATTGTAAAGGTCCACACGCCCATCGGTCGAATACTTGTCCAACTTCACCCCAAACCAGCAATCGGGACAACTTGGGACCCAACTATGAGCAAGATTGAAGCAACCATACCTTTGTGGACCAGTTTTTGCAGCCCACTCCGAACAAGAGTGTTCGCCATAGATTCCTACCTCAAACTTCCTCTGCTACTCGTTTTCTCTTCCCCCCGACAAGAACACCCCAAGGGCTAACAACTGCTATGAAACAATTATTGTCCCCCCACAAAGCCCCCGCAGACCCCCGATGATTTTTCCATCCGGACACTCACAAAAATACCATCTACCTACGAGGGGATCAAGGCCTAGTGGTCAGATGACACTCGTACCTCATTCAAGCACAAGATGCAAAATGGATTAACGAATACTTGAGCCTCCTTGAGACAAATGCAAACAAATAGTTACATATACCTAACGCATGTCCAAAAGAGGACGCTTCATCCTTCTTGTAAAAATACTGGACAATTGCATCCTAATGTTGAGCGCACGGAGTAGGCATTGCCCCTGTTGTTTCTTGAAAACTAACCCCACAAACATCGCCCCGAAACTCACTTGGCAGGATATTTCATTGGAATTTGTGGCCTACACTAGAAAATTTCAAACAAACTCCCAAACCGTTGGCCCTTGCCCTCGAGAGCACTTCCATTTCATCTCGGAGATACTGGTGAAGCACCTTTTCAACCCTCAACTTTTATGCAAGACACTTGGCTCCTGTAGGACGTAATTTGAGCCTGGACCATCTACAGACATGAAAAAAAAACCCATCCTAGACACATGGAAATGCACCCACCCTAAGCCAAATTTGACTGCTCACGGAAGTTTGACAACAACTCCCTCTTTCTCGAGCCCCTAGAATGACAAATCCACCTCTCCTCGTGGATATGTACTAACATACCCACCTTACACGGGATCAACTCTCTTCACAGGAATCCGTATCACCATCATCCATATGCTCCGGCTGTGAGGCCCTAAAAACTGGGGTTACCCTCTACAGGTGTGTCTTGTTACGGGCCGTCTGTGCCGTATCCAATGGGCCCAACCCCGGCCCTTCCTCGAGCTCGAATGAACACCAATATTTGTTGAAAGAGATATTTTATGTAGGAAAACCACACACAACAGAAATAATTAGCTATAGAATGAAGAATGGAAACCCATCCCTCCAAGACATTTTCAAAATCTTCATGAAACTTGAAAACCCATGAGCAACATATGATTGGAACGAGAAGAAAACAAGGCATCAACGTTGCACGCAAGGCTTGCACAGGGTTACGTAGTAAACAGAACAGCACGAGGGAAAATGTTGGGAAGTGGTAAATTTGAGGAGTGCATATTTGTACAGAACATGAGAAGAGAAGGATAGAGAGAGAGAGAGAGAGAGAGAGGGAGGGAGGGAGGGAGAGAGAGACAGAGAGATAGAGAGAACAAGAGAGAGAGAGGAAGAAAGCGAGAGAGAGAGAGAGGGAGAGAGAGAGAGTAAGAGAGAGAGAGAGAGAGAGAGAGGAGGGAGAGAGAGAAGAGAGAGAGAGAGAGAGAGAGAGAGAGAGTCCATCTCAAGGTGTTAACATTGCACGCCGAGTGTGCGGAGGGTTTCATAGTACATATCAAGTCTGAAGAAATCCTTAATTTGTACAAAGGCATTAGTAAACCCATTCATTACGATATGAGACCACTACGTAATTCATTAGAATTGGCCCATTGTACCAAAATTGTGGTAATTTAGGGTTGTCGACCTTGAATACATCCCATCCATTTTCTACAGGCCAGGTACCTTAATCGAGCCACGTGGCGCCAACCCGACATTACACACATCATACTTGTTATGATTTAAGTGAATCATATGAGATCCTCAACCGGTGCTCAAACATTTATGCATGAATTCAAAAACTTGTGCACCTTCTCATTGGAACATGATTGTAGCAATCATAAGATGTTCTTTCTTTAAAGAATACAACCTCTTTGCTTACCTCTGTATGGTAAATCTTATGTATCGGAACCCAGCTGGTGGGTTGAAATTTATGTGATCCATGACGTTCGAAGAATAAGCTTAAAATTCATTAGAATATTATGCCAATCCCCCTTCTGGCCTTGGTCACTTAGGAGCATGGGCGAGAAAATATATCGAGAAATTACCAAGTAGCCCCTAGTTCTCGCTCACCATCGTTATCATGCCCCCATTTACAGGATCATTTNCAACCGGTGCTCAAACATTTATGCATGAATTCAAAAACTTGTGCACCTTCTCACTGGAACATGATTGTAGCAATCATAAGATGTTGTTCTTTCCTTTAAGAATAAAACCTCTTTGCTTACCTCTGTATGGTAAACCTTATGTATCGGAACCCAGCTGGTGGGTTGAAGTTTATGTGATCCATGACGTTCGAAGAATAAGCTTAAAATTCATTAGAATATTATGCCAATCCCCCTTCTGGCCTTGGTCACTTAGGAGCATGGGCGAGAAAATATATCGAGAAATTACCAAGTAGCCCCTAGCTCTCGCTCACCATCGTTATCATGCCCCCATTTACAGGATCATTTTAATTTTGCCCGCATGGGTTGAAACTTGAGAGTAAGTCTCCAACACATATGTACCACATCTTTTCTCATGCTCGTTGATTTTCCCTCCTTGTAATAGGTGGTTTTGGGGTCTGAATAAGTATATATCTCATCCTAGGCCTTGTATCAGGAGTTTTCTATGAGACATTTCCAACCGCTGGTTGTCGATTTACTTCTAACCGATCAATGACATGCGCCTAAGGACGAGGACGAGAGGCCTC